>BJCM01085401.1:0-16553 GCA_018326385.1 Flaveria bidentis
AAGACAGGGAGAAGATTATAACAGTAATCAAGAGCTTGATGCTCTGATACCAGTTGTTAGGGTTTACCGCGCACAAACAATCAAAACAGAAGAACAGTAAACAATAAAGAACACAAGAGATTTATAGAGGTTCGGTTGCGGTGTGCAACCTACGTCCTCTTGGGGCAACTAGGGTTTTCTTTTATTGAGTGATAATGATTACAAGTACAAGAGAGATATATATAAACAACAATTAGGGTTTCACCCTTTAGTTAACATTCTAACTAAACTGGGCCTAATTAGAACTTGGGCCGGCCAAGCCCAACTGTTCCAAATTAATCCACCCCGAAGCCTACACCCAGCATGTTACACCTCTTACAATGTGCATCTGCGTTAATTGTTAAATCTTGTATTATAACGGCTTCTTTAATTGATTATTCTCCCTAAGGATCAATGGTTCGAAAGTGGGATACTTCTTTATGTTCATTTTTGTTGACTCCTAGGTTGTGTTCGATGTAGTTTCCTTTGACTATTAAGTAAGCTACTCAATATGTGAATGGTTTTCGTGGTTAATACCTACAATGTGGTTGAATTTGGGGGTGACTAAAGAGTATAAGGAATTGATCCTACCTTGGCTGCTAGTTTTTGTTTTGGTCTATATTCAACATAGTTTTGTTTTTAAGGATGTAACTCGCCATCATTCACCTTGAATTTTCTTTCGGACGTATGTGTGCCAGCCAATTGCTTCATTTGGTTTTGAGCTTTACAAAGATTTTGCTTTAACTTTTGACCTTTGTTCTTCTGAGTCATGAGACTTCTATCCATCAATTCCAGCGTACTTTTACAAGGATAGTTGAGGAGTAAAAAGTGGGCATACTTACTCGCCTGCCCACCATCATCAAAATGATACAATATTCTTGTGAGTTTGGAAGTCTCTCTTTGAAATCCATTGAGATGTCTTCCCATATGTTGTCAGGTATTGGTAAGGGTCGTAGTAATCTTGAAAGTGTTGGCAAATCTGTTTTGCGCTTTTGATAAATACTAAAATAATACTCACTTAAATCCCTTTTCCATTTAGACCTGAAAGATTTTTAAAGTCTTATTACAAGTGGTTCATAATGTTCTGTTTCAACTTCTGTTGTCTCCAACCACCAACTTATTCATTCTTCTCAGCTCCTGATTTGTAATTGAGGGTTCTTTCGAGCTTTAATAATGATCTTCAAGGTGTTAGTAATTGCCCAAGTTGCCTTTAAGAGATCTTAGTAGCTAACATACCAGACTTAAGTGTTAAGATTGCCAGCTGTAAGAGCTAACCCCTAGTATATCAAGCCATGTAACTTTGACAATCATCTTGGCTCCATTTCTAGATAGAATGGATGATGACTAGCAACTCTCTTTCACCTATTGACAAGGATATGTTCCTGAGGGACAGAGGTGCATTTTTTGCATTTAAACAACCCCTATACCTTAGCCTGAAAAGTGAATCATGGTCTTTCTTCCTAAATGACACTACACGGAATTCAAAGTCTCTACAGGGTGTTTTGAAATCAGTTTTGCGTGATAGGTTTTGTTTTGATTTGATAATAACCTGACTCCAAATCAACTTTGAGAAGAAAAAGCACCTTGTATAATTCATTTCGTAGATTTTCAACAAGTGAAAAAGGAACCTTGTCACCTATTGTAGTTTTGTTTAGATATCTATAATCTGTTTACATCTTCTCCATCATCCATCGTGCTATGAAGAAAAAGCAAAAGCACTATTACTAGGCTGAATTACACCTTCCAGTAGTTCTTGAGTGAGCTATTCTGCAACATCCTTCTATAGTAAGGATACTTGTGGGATCTCAAATTAATAGGGTTGGAGCCTTCCTTTAAAGCGATTTTATGCTCAAACCTTTGTCGTAAGGGGGAAGACTAGTAGGGTATTTAAATCGGGCAGAAAAATTATGGGTTCTTTCTTCATAGCTGATGAATGTCGAGTGGTGGGTAAGGCGAACTTTGGGGGATACTGATTTTAAAATCTGTAATTTGTTGTAGCTCTTAATGTCACTTCATATCATCCACTTAGAAATCTATATAATGGTATATAAAACCAAAGTGTACCTTAGTGATGTAAATCACTACATCCCAAAAACAATGTGACAACCACCCCTTAACGCCATACATCTTCCATTAAAACCTTTTCACCAGTGTATCACATGCCCCTTATTTTGTATTGTCGTTAGCCACACCCCATCCTTTGATAGTTTGCAGATAATGTCTTGACATCATACCCCGCCCCCACTCAACAAAAAAGAGAACCAAGTTTTTTTTCCGGTTAAATTAAAAGAATATTGATAAGGGTTTGGGGTTTCTAATTCAATCTTCTAGGTTAGATCCAAATCTATTACTTCTAGTAACTTTAGGGGTTTTATTTCCCGATAGAGTTTCAAATCTATTCATGTTTGTGAAAAGATCATACAATAGATGATATATGCATTATTCTTATTCTGAACTCTATATAGTAGGCTACTAGGCTAGTAAGTTCCTTGTCATCTCGTAGCTAGTTACACCGTCCATGTGCGCTTGTTATCGTTTCCACCTTTCTTCTTGTGGTTGTCGCATCATAAATGCACTAGGTTCTATTTTATGTTATCTTGATTAGTGTTGTTAAAAAAATGAATTTGATTGTGTTCTAATAATTTAATCAATTGGTTATGATTCGACATGTGCCTTGTTGTGTGTTCTCTATCGGTGTGAATTTTGCTAAATAATTAGTATAGGTACATACAATTTTTTCTTTTTAGTGTCTAATCTAGCTATTATTAGAGTTTAAATTAATACACTTTTATGTTATGTTTTGAACATCAATTTAAGAAAGATTGTGGTGCTCAACACAGCTTAAAGTGGTTACAATGTTTTATAAAAAAAAATAATGAGCTTTGTCAATCTTTATGTTCAGAAGAAGCTTTTTTTATTCTCCAAAGTCATATCAATACGATTGCTAAGGATCAAGTGTATAGTATATGCTCCTGATAACAATGCATATGATTATTGAATAATGGATGACATGGATACTTGGAACCTTCAAGATCTTTAGTTGTATATGATGTTGGAACTTAGTAGTACTCCTTGTGTAGATTTTGTTAGATATTAAATAAGTTCTAAACTTCTAATTGTTTTAATATACTTATGTTTAACTTCTCAATAACTTATGATCATAGTTCTACTATGACCTTTTTAATGATTTGTTTCTTTTCATGCTTATTTGTTCTTATGCATGTGCATAAAATCCTTTATTAGGTTTAAAAGTGACATAAAGCTCCTATTCTAATGTTTATTTTTGTATGTTGTATTTTTCAAGTTACGGATTGAAGATGGGTGCAAGAAAGAAGGATTCCAATTATTGTCGGTCAAACACTAGAAATTTAGGGAAAAGTCAACTAGGCAGTGTAATTTTCGGTGCGACAAACGCCACAATCCATGAATGCCTCTCTAAACAACTCTTTGGTTAGTTTTATAGTTTGACTTATAATTAATTATTAATTTTAAAATTTAAAATTTATGGTATGCATACCTTCATCTCCTAATCCTTAAGCACCACTTATTAATGGTTTGTTTGACTTGTCTCGATCAGAAAAAAGTGTATTTCAAATGAATAAAACCTTCTAGTAGTTTCTTAAATTCTTTATTATTGAAACAATCTATTATTAGTAATTAAAGTCATACCATATCCAAATTTACCTTTTTCCCTGTAGCGTTATGGCCCATTCATTATTTACTCTAGCATATTTGCTACCTTCTATGCAATGAGTTTCCATTTAAGTCCTTTTTGGATCATGATCCTTTTGGAGTATGCTAATATGCTATTGAAATTATATTAGGTTTACCAAAGGAACACCTTGAGTATGTTGAAAAAATTGATCCCGGTTTGCCATTGTTTCTATTGAACTATTCGAATAGAACACTACATGGTGTTTTTGAAGCTGCTAGCCATGGCCAAAAAGATATAGATCCATATGCATGGACTTGTGAAGGCAAACAAAAAACACCTTTTCCAGCTCAGGTATCTTGTTACATGTTTTTACATGTCAATCAAGTTTGAGTTTTGAATATGTGTTTTGAAACTGATAATTCTATATTAAATAATCATAAGCAAATAGTCAACTTTAATAATAGAATAATAGGATACAATGTTTAATTGTGCTTGTCTTGTGAAGTTGTAACAATTGTCGAGTTGTGTAGATTGAACTGTTACCATGATGCTATGACAATCGACATATGCCATATGGAGTGTTCCAGGGCGTTATAGTGCATGTAGGAATTATAGATATATGGTCGAACAATATGGATTTTTAGTCCTTCATTGCATCCTTGGGGAACATGTCGTCAAATCGGATTTACCTTAGTTTGTCCCTATACATTAGAAATCAATAACGATATCTCTATAGCGTGATTGTCTATTAACATAATCATATTGATGGACCTAAACACGTATAATCTGTGTTCTTTTCTTGCAAGGTTTCGTTTGGGTGTCACCTTGTTTATGTGTGCTTTTAGTTTTAGAAAACACGGGGAGATTTGAGGCAGGGGTTTAGGTCTCAAAAATTGAGGCGTTAGGTGCTAGGTGAGAGCTTCATGTAGCGAGGCTTTAGGTATTCATATTATATTTATAAATTAATGTCCAGAAAATAATTGCTATGTTGGTAATCCTTAACTCATTATTTTAGATAATAAAGAAATACATACGATTGCATATGTAAAGAATCTTTGTGTACAACCTAAGAAGCTATATGTATATTTAAAAAAAACTTAGGGAAAGCAAATATTATACAAGCAAAAGAGAAAAATCAGTTTAGTACTAGTTTTAATCTCTTCTCTACAAGAACATGAGTACGAAAGCTCTTGCATCTCCATGAGAACATTCCTTCTTATGTTGTCTTTTGAATCCCATCACACTAAATATCTTCATATGTGGCTTTCTTTCATCTTTTTGAATTTATAGTTTAAATTTCATGGAGAATTTTACTTCCTTCGTTGAAATTCACATATTTTTTTTGCTACTTGGTTTTGAACTTCACCATTTTCTCCAAGATTGTAACACTTCGGGCCACTTCATGGGAACGCTTTGTCTTTGTGTCACTTGAAGCTCTACCACACGCTTTACACTTGGTTTTAAAAATTGTGCCTAGGTGCACTGGTGTGAGGTTTAGCGAGGTGCTCAATTGAACCAAGGTGCATTAGTTACATAAGGTGAGGCGAGGTATGGGCCACTTGGTTGGTTTTATTGAGGCATGCTTTGGTGCTTCATGTATATTATGCTATTTTGATGGTAAGCAAAACAACAAACTAACTTTTTATTTGTGATGCGCCAAAGCAAGAAACACTCCGTGTTCATGTGTATTAGCACTTCCAATGACGCGCAACTTCCTCATCTATATATCTTTTGTACATCCTTTCTTCTACAATCATCTTTCTCTTTCTCCTCTATATGTAAACTTTTGTTTAGTCATAGAAATAATAAAGGAAAGTTATAAGGCTTGTTGGGTATGAAAAGATAAGAAAGGTAGGTCATGCTTTTTTTTATTGTACATAGAGCTTGCATGGTTCTACATAGATATAAAGGAAAGTATGTCATGTTTTTTATATATTAAAGTTTGTGTACTTTTTTAAATGTAGCATGTGTGTTTGAGTGATCGTGTATCAATATGCGAGTGAGGTTTAAGCATTGGTTTTCCACACTAGTAGTGATACCTTTGTGTCAGATGTTAGCAATGGGAGATGGAAAAGTAAAGATGGGTGAAATCTATGGCCATGATTACAATTTCTAGAGGATGAAGATGGAGGATTACTTGTATCATAAGAAGAGTGAGATGAAATGAAGATGAATTAAGCCGATCGGGAGTTTTTGGATGACTAGGTGTCGACAAAAAGACCATTCGTTGATTGATTAAGGTGTCGTCAATCATGTATGGAAAACCTAGTGCTTCGAATAAGGTCTTTCTGATTTGACAACTAATGAATACTAAGATGAAGAAGAGCTTTTGATCATTTGAAGCGTTATTCTTCATATCCGATTGGTACCATAGTTAGCACTTCTACCAAAACTACTAAGCTTACAATTGATGGGATTCATGATTTATATCCTTAGGGAGGAGTGTGTAGGAGGGACTCTAGTGAATATTTAAGCTCTTTGTCAAGTATAGAGGGAAGGAGAAAAAAGTTACAAGAAATTGAACTATCTTTAAAAAATTTGAGTTTGCTATGCCATCTAAGCTGAACCATTGATTGGATTCTTTGTTTGAAGTTTACTTTTTAGATAAGTTTATGGTAGGAAAAAAGGATTGAGTGGCTGAGGGTTGACACAACTACCATCATGCCATTTCAACTATATTGCTAGAATTCCAGTACTTATACTTCTGTAATACTAATATTAATAACAAAAACAAGGATAATAATCTTGTTATCTCATTAATAATTTCTCCTTTACTGCAGCAGGTATAAAATTGATATTTGGCCCAGATAATCATAATAAAAAACTACTTTTTCTAATATGCTAAAAAGTGAAATTCACCTTTTGAACTTTTCTCTTGTTATATAGGTTCAAATACGTGTACAGTCAGCACGCCAACCACTAACCGAGAATCTGTTTAAGCCCATAATCGTGGACAATTATTTTACTCCAACCCATTTCTGGTTTGAGCTGGATCATTCTCAAACAAGCGGACTGTTGTGTTTATTTTCATCTCAACCCGTTTCTGCTTCACTTTTCAGAACAATAAGCCCATTTGTATCTAAGAAAGTGGACAACGGGCTTAAAGAGAAAATTTTGTGTATGAGTTTCAGTGGGAAGACTGTAAAGTCGGATACATTAGATGACTGTCCAGATACGGTTGGGAAAAATGAAAAGGAATTTGTGTACATGAAGCTTAAAGAAATGGCTTTAAACCGTAAGTTCATGGACCCACCTACAGCCTATGAAGATGAAGCTGCCTGCATAAATGTGGAGACACATTCGGCTGCCTGTGAAGATAAGACTTTGAAGACCAGTACTTCTTTAATGGATGATCCGGTTATAGCTCAGGTCCCATCTATTTACAAGTGTTTCTCTTATAGGTGGCAGGTTGGGCTGGTTGGGTAACATATCAAACTGAGTTATATTTGGTATGTGTCAAACGGTTGTGTTGGGTTGACCCATAAGCACTCTTCATCCTAAATTTTGAATTCTTCTAAAACTAATTAGTGTGAAATATGATCACAAATATCATATTTTATTAATAATAATCTGATTTCCTTGAGTACAATAATTTAGAAGGATTTATGAATTGCATAATATGAATACCATTTGGGCAACCTTTAACCCGTTTGACCTGTTTTCTTTTAGTCCAATTTTTATTTCATTGTACTTTAGTTTACATGTTACCCATTAGAGAAATAATTATCAACATTTATAAATAAGTCGCATGGACTCTTTCTGCTCTGTCTTTTGAACATATTTTATAGTAACATAATTCTTGGAATATTTTTTTCTGTGGATATTAGTTGATTGAGAAGGTGGAAGATCTGATGGCATTTAAAACAGAGCAAAATCACAAGATTGATTGTTTGGAAAGGAACATTATTTATTTGGAGCAGAATCTGGTATACTTGATATAATTTGTAAACCTGGTGACTTATGTTATATCTATTAAAGCATCTAGCATTATTATTTTTAAATATCGTCTCATGTTTACATATCAGGTTGAAGCCCAAAATGAAATTAGGTATCTGAAAGATCATTGTATCATGTCAGAAAGTATGGCGGCCCCCTCTGAGGAATCTGATACTGCAAATGGAACAACTTTATTAAAGGAGTCCCATTTGGATGATTCACCTGATATCAATTTAGACAATTGTGATGACTTGATATTTCTCGTTGGTGGATATGATGGCAGATCATGGTTCTCATCACTGGATTCCTATTCACCTTCAAATAATCATAATAAATCACTTAAGCCAATGAATACTGCTCGATGTTATGCTCCTGCTTCAATGTTAAATGGCCAACTTTATGTGTTTGGTGGTGGCACTCGTGGTGTATGGTACAACACAGGTACATGTGTATGTATTTATGTATGTATATGCATGACTCTTAGAGTCTTAGTACTAACTTTTATTTATTTTTGTTACTTGTTTAAAGTTGAATCATACGATCCAGTCGTGAATGAGTGGACTAGCAGGCCAGCTCTAAATGCAAAAAAAGGAAGTCTAGCTGGAGCTACTTTAAATGGCAAGATTTATGCAGTTGGCGGTGGAAGTGATAACGAATTTTATTCAGCGGTTGAGATGTTAGACCTTGATATTGGAGCTTGGATTCCATCACGGTCGATGCTTCAAAAAGTAACTATATAATATTTATATACATAAAGTTTAAGTTTATCATACTACCATTTGAGAAATGTTCTCTTAAATCTACTGCAAGATGTTGTATAAATGATCATTTTTCTTCCAGCGTTTTTCTCTGGCTGCAGCAGAACTTAATGGGGCGCTTTATGCTGTTGGTGGCTATGATGGGAAAAACTATTTGAAGTAATTTATCTATGCTTCTTTTATATTTTTTAATATTTTTTTTAGCATAAACGAGTCCATTTTTACTTATTTGTTCATGGTTGTACTATGATAGATGTGGCAAATGGGCAGGTTGGCTGGGTTGGTTTACTTTTAAAATGGATAATTTTTTTACGGACTGGGCCCTAAAACACTTACTCTCTAGTACCTATCTATAAATAATTGCATTAGATTTTACTATAAAGTGTATATCAACATGATTTGATGAATGAAATGAATTTAAATTGCACCTTGTTCCTTTGGTGACTCTCAATTTGTTTGGCCCATTTCCTTTTAGCTATATATTTTTCTCCTATTTGACCCGTCACAGAGAAGTTATACCCAAATTGACCCATTCATTAGTAAAATGGTATGTTGCCATCTCTAGTGTTCATCAAATGTTTTTCTAAATGAACCCGTAATTCTGTTTGAGCTATCATTTTTATTACATCTCACAGCTTTACAAACTTCTTTTTATTCTTCTTATCTCAGGTCTGCTGAAAGATTTGATCCTAGAGAACATTCGTGGACAAGAATCGAGAGCATGAACTCAATGAGGGGTTGCCCTTGTTTGGTCATTCTTAATGAAAAATTGTAAGACATTTATATCATTCTGTTTTCAGGTAGCAAAATAGGCCGGCCTGTAACCGGTTAAAACATGTACTTTTGGTGAAGACAAGTTTTGGATATAATGATTAAGAATTTCCTTTCTGATTCTTAGTTTTATAGGATTCTTGACCTGTTCCCTACTTTCCTTGTTATCTATTTCTATGCCAGTTGCGTATAAAACCATAATGTGAATCAACCCATTACCGAGTGAATGGGTCGAAATTATCACCTCTATTTTTATTAAACAGATTTTTGTACAAGCTGTTGATAAATTTATTTACATTGCAGATATGTTTTAGGTGGTTTTGATGGTAATGCAATGGTTCCAAGTGTAGAAATCTATGATCCTAGGCGTGGGTCATGGATGGTTGGAGAGCCAATGAAGTACCCAAGGGGGTTTGCAGCTGCAGCAGTCGTTAAAGAATCGATCTACATCTTTGGTGGGCTAAAGTCCGGTGAAGAAATCAATAGCACTGTAAGTGTAATGGTGGGTCGGGTTGACCCATTGCTGTTCTGCTAAATAAATAACAATAGTGTTAGATAGTTGATCAACAATGAACAAAATTGATAATATTATTATTAAGTTGTGGGTTCTAACTGCCAGCAATGACACAGGTTGAATGCTACAAGGAAGGAGAAGGCTGGGAAAGTCTTGATACAAAGGCTGGTGGGCGGCGATGCTTTTTCTCAGCTGTTGGTTTATCAAGCAATTAACTTGAATGTCGTCGGTGGTTTTAGTTTGAGTCTTGAAAATATATGTTTACTTGTGGGTCTTCCTCCACATCTCAATTTTGGTCGCGAATGTTTTTATTGGTGCGAGTGTAGAAGTGTTTGTGCATCCTGTTTTGAAAATGAAACAATGATCTGATGCAACTAAGGTTTTCAATCATACTCATTCATTTGGTACATTGTTCCAAATGGATACTAGAGAAAAAGAAAATATCTTTATTATATATGATCACAGCCTATAATAAATGATAATAGTAAATAATATCTATGATAATAGTAATAATATCTTATTAGTACCAAGGTATGTGGATTTGTTCAGGTGATTTTAATGAAACAAGTCCTGTCAGGATAGCGATAAATGCAATTTGATCTTCAACCACTCGAATGCACTTGCTCTTAACAGTTTCATAAGGGAAGGAAGCAGGGTTCTAAGAGTATGTATAATCATTAGACGATTGCTCTAAACACAGCAAACTTGATAGGATCATTGTTTGTAGTAAATTCACAAGTCTATAGCTGGCGGCTTATTTATATGTTTTATCGAGATCTTACTTTGACCTTAGGTGCTATGCAAAAACTTTGGACCGATGATGGTAAATGGGATACTTGCATGGGCTACACGGAGCAATGAAAATATTATGCTTTACAAAGCGGACTTTGAAAAAGCATATGATACTTTTAGTTGGCAATTCTTAGACAATGTGTTTGGAGAGCAGATGGGGTTCTGCAGAAACGGAGAATTTGTATCAGTTTGAATGCTTAAAATCAGCAAGGACATCAGTCTTAATAAGGGCACCTACAAGATACTAGGGGATTGAGACAGGGATATCTCTTATTCCCTTTTCTTTATTATTTTTAGTGAAGGCCAACAAACAACGAAGTTAAAGTGCAAAACCTGGACTGTTGGTTATGGTTCAACGGTCAGGATACAAATGAATTCTCGGCTAAAACAATAAGGAGAGCTATCTGATCCGTGGCCTCTTCACCAACCGACAACTTCAAGTTCATATGAATAGTTGGGTGGTGAATCAGAATTTTTGACGGGTATTTAAAAAAAAAAGGTTCTCATAAAGGTGGAATTTAGGAAAACAGGAGTATCGGGAATAGAAATAGTATGCCCCTTGTGTGGCATCAAGGATGAAGAACTAGACCATCTGCTGTCATAATGTATATGCTCTAAGGAAATGTCACTTGTGGTGCAAGTTACCCAATCTGGCTAGCTTCGAGAACGTGAAGGCGCTAATAGAAGTGATACAAAAGATGAAGAACCCATTGACAACGAAAGCCACTCTTGCGGTTCTTATGACTACAATTTGTTTGCCATGGAAAAGAAGCAATGACAAGGTGTTCAACGACAAAAGACCCTCACGATTCAAACTTATAGAAGACATAAAGGCCCTTCATTCCTATGGTTGAGCAATAGGTCAAAACTACAAAACGTTAATTAAAAGAATTGGTTTAATTTCACCATCAATAGGTGAGTGATAACAGGCGAGGTACAACTGCTCACTGATATTACTACAAGTCGGTTTCTGGTTTGTTTAATATATGATCCATTTTACAGTTTTTTAGAAAAAACACATATAATTATTAGTATTATCATTACTTTTATCTAGAAAAAAACAGCTTATTTTGGTTGGTTTTCCAGCTGCAAAATGCATGTTGCAATAACTCACTCCAGAGTTTGAGTTATTGCAAAGGGCAATAAACATATATCACACATCACATGGCCATCCTTTTCAACCATCTCAAACCAAACATACACCCAAGCCTTTGCATACATCTCACATGACATGTGGGACCCATCTCCAGATTATTATTATATAACTTGGGAAAAAAACACCTAATTCAAGACATTATTATTGTCCCTGTTAAACTTATGTGAAATCGCTAACATAAATGACAAGTTGAATATTCTTTTGGGTGAAAACCCTTTGTTAAAGATGTTACCGGAGCGTCAGCATTAAATCGTAACTTACGCTTGACAAATGGTCTCCAAAAAGATTGATATAAAACCAGTTGACGCTAAATTCTAGCAGGTGTTGTATTCAAATTTTAGGGCTTCTTGTAAGAACAAATATGTAACAAGTCCCCATATAGTTTATATCTATAGAACAAATATGAAACCAATGAGCCAGCTTATCAATGTATATAACATCTTTACCAATGAATACAATGTGGAAACAAATTACTTCTCATTCCCATGAACAACCTTTGATTTTTTGCAAAACCTAAACAGAAAGATCAAAACTACAACATTTTCAAGTAAACATGGTGAGCCGATTGCCCGATTACCACCATTGATGCACAAGAACGCCGCGTTGCCTCAAAGATTTGAACAGATCCAAACATTGCCCATACGTCTTCTCGTATTTAGGACTCCTCACACCCGGGCAACACTTCTGCCACCGGTTGTAATGACACTCAAGAAACACTTCATCGATCAAACATATCGCGCCTGTTTCAATCAGTTTAGGGATCAAATCAAACTCAGTCCCCTCAACATCCATCTTCATCACCACAAAATCATCCTCACTCACTGTGTTCTTCAACCAGTTGGCGAAATCAAACCCTTGTATCACATCAGTCGAACCCACGATCCCACCACCCGATTTCACAGGCTGGATTCGACCCATTCCTCGCCCCTTTTCAACGTTCTCGTCACCCGGGGTCTGATTGATCTCAAACACCAAGCTCTCATTTTTCACCCAAGCTGCATATGGCAACAATGTCACACCTTTCTTGGATTTGTACTGATCATGAAAGTGAGTATCGGCTTCGATCGCGTATATGTCAAACGTCTTGTTTTGCTTCGGATACTGCTTCTTGAACCAGCTAACTATACTCGAACCGTAGCTTCGAGCACCAACGTCTATGTATACATATCTCTGTTTGAAATTGATGTCCACCATTGATGACAGATACTTCACATTCTCAATGTTCTTCTTCAATGTGATCCATGGCTTTAAAGGCTCTAATTCGATCAAAGGCTCAGCTTTCTTCAACAATCCTTGTTTATACCCAGGAACAGAGCATTGATTCATCGAATTGATACTGTTTTTCCCCTTGATTTTGATGTCGATGTGTTTCTTCATGACAATTTCATGAATGTGAGGCATATTGTTACCGAATCCACCGATTTCACGAGAACGAATGAACGTACAACAATTGAATAAACGAATGAAAGAATTGAAGCTATATGAATCTGAAGAACGAGTGTGAACGACCATATACCCTTCGGGTTTAAGCGTTCGTCCGATTTCGAATGCGAAATCCTTCATCTTCTCCGATCGATCCAAAGCTCCGGCGCCGGAGAATATGAAATCAAATGTGTTATTCTTGAACGGATGCCGGTGCCCTAACCCCTTAATCACCAACGGATTTGAAGCTTTTTTATACATTCCGATGGAATCATCGACGCCGATCTCTCTTAGAGCGTACACATCTTCTCCGGCGGGGGTTTCGACGGCCAGAGATTTCGATTTGGTGGAGAGAAATCCGTCGACTATGAGATCTTGAAACACGGTGATGTAGAACATCACGCGGTGGTGGAACTCAGGCGACGCGGCGGCGGCGGTGGGGTTGAGCGTGGCGGAGGAGGAGGCGGTGAGTCCGCCGGCGCCGGTGACGAGGCGTTGGTTTTCCGGCGAGAAGAAGCAAAAATCGTCGCCGGAGCGGCAAGATTCGCCTCTGATGGTGATGACGTAAGCGAATCGGAGAATGACGACGAGAAGGGAGAAGAGTAAGAATCTAATGACGATGTTGCGGAGGAAGCTGGGTTTACCTCCGGCGAGTTCCATCGGAAAGTTAATGTGTGTGTGTGTGAATTGTTAGCAGATTGATGAAGATTGAATTGAATAATGTTAAATCGGATTAGGGTTTTAAATGATGAGGATGAAGATGATGAAGAGTACTACCGTGAGCAGAAACGGGCAGAGGTGTGATTAGCTCCGACGAAGGTTGAAGGATTATGGTGATTAACGATGAAATAGGGATGGAGATGAGTCATTGTGTGAGGGAATTTGCAGGGGGGATTCATGGGTGATGATGGGTTTTCATTAAAGAGGGATTTTGAGGGGTTTTGTGGGAGATTGAAGAATGAATGGAGGAGATGAAGATGATGAAGATGAAGATGATGGTGGAGATGATGATGAAGAAGAAGAAGAACACGGAGGTGGGTTTTGGAGAGAGGAAGTGGGGCCAAGAGAAACGGTGTCAACGCGGATTGTTGATTTCTTGTTGCTAATATTATAATGCATAAAGTAATTATTCTCTATTATTGGAAATTATTTTTCTGTCTAAATCCGTAAAATATTATAAAGTAATCAGAATTATTTTGTTGAATATAGCTTTTTTGTTTCTAGAGTGACACGTAGTTGAGAATAAACATTTTGTGGTTATTTATCACCTACTAATCTTAATGGAAGTGGATTAAAATCTCACGTATAACATAACTGTTGGTTTACAACATATATTTTAAGAAGACTTGTATGTTAGATGTTATTAGTCGTTAAAAGATATAACAAATAGTAAAGATTTAAAAGTTGTAAATAAAAAACAGTGATTATTTAAGAGTATAATTTTGTATTTTTAAGATAGGATATAACAACATTATTCTTACGATTTGGTAAATTTGAATATATTAGAATCAAATTTTATATTTAAGTTAATCATTTAAAATCACTATTGTTAAATAGGAGAGAGACAAAAACAAAACTAAGGTAACATTTGATATACAAGATTGAATATCTGAATGAAATAAATCATTGATAATGATTGAATAAAAACATGTTTGATTGGTAAAGATAATAAAATGAATATTACATAATTGATTTCATTCCATCAAATTCATTCCATCCACCATTCCTTCTTTTTTCATTTCATCCATTATTTCATTATTAGTCACCAACATCACGCACTCATTCACCACAACAACCACCATCGACCACCAAGATTGTCCTCCACCGACCACCAAGATTGTCCTTCACCGGCCACCAGGGGCACCACCAACCACCGGCACCTGCGGTGCTGCCCACCACCGTCGCCGGTCACCGCCTTCGATCACCACCGCCCCGGGAACACTACCGTCGGAGACCACTGAAGGCCACTAATGCCACCGGGAACCACCGCCGGCCATTTCCATCGCTGGAAACCACCGCCGAAAACCTCCCTCGAGTCACCACCGTCGGGCACCGCCCGTCGCCAGAAACCACCACCGTTCGCTATCTCCATCATAACCATTTTTACATTTCATTTCTTCTTTTTTTCATACCTAACAAACAACACAAAATAATAATTCTTTTATTCCTAATAGGTCACCAAACAAGACAAATGGAATGTAATGATTCATTTCATTTTCTCATCTATTTCATCACTCATTCATTCCATTTTTTCGTCTATTCCATTACTGCATACCAAACAAACCCTAAAGTTCACTATAAGTCGACATGTGACAATCCAAATTACTTAACTATTATAATTATAAGATAAGATGAGTAAGCGACAACATCACTACTTAAATCTTTTTTAATAACTATTTAATGTTTCATTTTTAAATTTTTTTTATTTAATTCAAGTAATACACATGTTTCTATCATAGTATATACGAATAAGCATATAAAAGTCTTAATATTATTCAGAACTAGTATGTATCACCCGAGCTACGCCGAGAGAACGAGCTGATTTTTAACAATATTAAATGGAAACGTGGACGGAATAAATAAAAAATATATAATATTTGACTTGTTTGATATTAATAAAGTTTATATCAAAACATAGATAAAAATAAACATTTATTTGTATTCGTAATTATTTAAAAAACTTGTTGAAATAAAAATAAAAACAGACACTCTAGAATGAGATATTTTAAATTTAAAAAAATACTATATTTTAAAAGTTATAATAACAACACAAAAGATATTTAAGACTACCTATAACAAAAATATGGAAACAATAAAATATTCAATGTAAACTATTTTAGTCACCAAAGAAAATAACAAAGTAATATGAAATTGTTATTTGTGTATTAGAGTATTTTGAAGGAATTTTTAAGTTATAATTGTCTGAATCTGCCTTCAATTCGGGGTTCGGTTTGCTTTAAATGATATTGGGTATCTTAATTCGACGGTATTAGGGTTCATGAATTCAACTGTACGTATACAGCTAGTGTGGTAAATTGAAGTGTTTTCAAGACAATTTGGGGTGATTCATGCTTAAAGACACGAAGTTCGAAACAAGTGTGAGATTCGATTGGAACTTCGCTGGGGTTCTCAGTTACGGTAAAATCTCGAATCTTTCGGGGATTGCGGCTCAGGATCTGTTTCTTTGGTTCCCTGTGAAAGGGATTCATGTGGATGTTCCTACTTCTGGAATCATTTACTTTGATGTTGGTGTTGTGCTTAAGCAATTTGCTCTTTCTTCGTTTGAAATACCCAAAGATTGTACCGCGTTTGATGTTGTCGGATTGGGTGCAGAGGTAGTTGTGCTTAAGGATCATTCTTATCGTATTCAGGTTTTGCTTTTGGATTGTGTAAAATTGGACTTTTGCACTTTTATCTCCATCTCGAAGATCCACAACCACCACAACCTCACCTCCACCCATCTACCATCTAAATCACCAATTTGTTTTTCCTTTGCACTTTTGTTTTGTTTAATTTTTTTTTCAGTTCAAG
>BJCM01085402.1:0-10615 GCA_018326385.1 Flaveria bidentis
AAAGATACAGACACAAGACCTCAATGTACAGTTTACCTAAAGCATGGACCTTTTCACCAACCCATGTAAATTGGTGACTTTATCAGAGTGTCAGCGGAAAGGGGTCTAGCTTTACGGAAAAGTACATCAGATAAAACATGTTGTAAAAGTCTTCGGAAGAAATCTGTCTTCATATGAAGCTTCGGAAGACTTTGTCTCTGAAGCTTCGGAAGCATCATGTTTGGCTTCGGAAGATATTGGTCTTGGCTTCGGAAGATTTCACACTTAGAGTATTTCTTATTGTTGGTGTGAGAACTTCCGAAGCTTCTACTTCAGTACTCATGTGCATGCATGCAGAAGGACTTTAGGTGTTTGGTTGCTTCAGCCTCTTCGTAATTCTCTACAGATATATACGGGGAAGTCTATGTGTGCTAGTCACCAGGTTTTGAAGACCCACAACACCCCAAATATGTGTGCAAATTGGATAAAGCTCTCTATGAGCTGCATCAGGCACCTAGGCTGTGCTATAAGACTTTGTCTCACTTTCTTTAGAAGAGTGGCTACACCAGAGGTACCATTGACAAGACTTTATTCATAAGAAAGTTTGGGAAAAACATTTTGCTTGTACAAGTCTATGTTGATGACATCATATTTGGTTCCTTAGATGACCAAATGTATAAGGACTTTAAGAGCATTATGAAGAATAAATTTAAAATGAGTTTCATGGGGAAAATAGATTTTTTCCTTGGAATTCAGATAAAGCCAATGAAAAAAAGGTTCTTTCAATCAATCTAAATATGTCAAAGACATTTTAGAAAGATTTGATATGAAAGATTGTAAGCCAACAAAGACTCCTATACCCAAAAATCACAATCTTTGTTCTGACTCTAAGGGGGAGGATACTAATCAACGTATAGGGCAATTATTGGATCTCTGATGTGTATCACAGCAAGTAGACCTGATATCATGTTTGCAACTTGCATCTGTGCAAGATATTAGGTTGCTCTAAAGGTGTCTCATCTAGTTGCTACCAAAAGAATCCTTAGATACCTCAAAGGAGCACCTAAATTAGGTCTCTGGTATCCAAGGAACAACAACTTCAATCTCTATGGCTATACTGATAGTGACTATGGTGGCTGCAATATCAATAAGAAATCCACATCAGGAGGATGTCATAATTTATTGGTGGAAGGATCATCTCATAGCAATGAAAGAAGCAATCCTGTGTCTCAACATCAATAGCTAAAGCTGAATACATTACTACTGCTAGTTGTTGTGCTCAGCTGTTGTGGATTCAAAAATTGATGCTAGATTATGGATTTAACTTCATGTTGAATACAATGCTCAAAATCAGATACATTGAAGCTGAATACAATGCTGAAAATCAAGCTCCCCTATACTTTTCATATTTTGCAATTTTTTGTCTTACGTTCATTCTAGGTTTTGCAAGTTAACACGTGTTTGATCAAGGCTGGTGCAACCAAAACTAACACTTAGAACATTTTTTGTGCAACTAAGAAAGAGCTTCTGAAAGCAAAAGCTGAGCTTCCGAAGGTCAAGGCTGAAAAAGCTTCTGAAGAGGAACTCCAACTTCCAAAGACAAAGTCTTCATTCTTTCGAAGTTCAACACTTAGAAGATTCCAAGACAATGACTTCCGAAGTATGAAGTCCTGAATATCATAACAAGAATTGGAAGAAATAGACTCTTCTGAATTATAAGTGGCTTCGGAAGAACTTGTTCCTCCAAAGCCAATTAACCTTCGGAAGAACCTACTATGAACCAGTGGACATAAGTATGGTCCTTCTGACAAAACCGCTACAACCTCTGAGATATCGCATGACGCTTTCTCACGCCCATGTAATTGATCATACTTTATTCCACTGTTCATTACTTATCAGTTAGCTCAGTTACCAACTTTAGTTAGTGACAAAAGGTAAGTCATGAACATATCATGACTATCAAATCTTAGATAGTAATTTATCTAAGATACCTTACTTCTAGCAATGTAGTATTTGCTTTAGTCGTAAGTTTGCAGCTGGTATCAAAGTATAACCAGCTGTAAATAGTAGTATATATAGTTTGTCATTTTAACTTATTTAGCATGCTTGTAAAAGTCTTTTAGTACTTTGAGTTAATAAGTAATATATACAAGTATCTTGAAATACTTATCTTTTTGTGTTTGTTTACTTAGTATATTATTATCAACTCTTAAGGGATTCTGCATCATCATACCGAGTATGACTTAGTAAGTTTGAGAGATAACATTTGTGTTAAGTGACAAAACCCGATCCTGCAACATGATACAAACATGCATGTGCGATTCACCAATTTTACGTTTCGTTCTAAATTCTGTGAGTTAACACAACACAACGTGCGTGTGTGGATTATGTTTTTACGTCTATTAATCCCCATTAAACATTTGTTGCTACGCGTGAGTCTTAAATCGATTTAGTTATATTTTTATATGTAGCATTGGTCTTTTTTTTGTATTAACACACCGCAAATTCAGTGTTGATAGTCATTAATGGTGGTGTGACATTCGTTTTATTTTGCATGTTTTAATTCTAGTTTAATTAATTTTAAACAATAGATGGTTTGTCCTACAACCTTCACTATTCATTTTAGATTTCATATATGAGTATGCATGAAAATAAATAGTGATAAATTAACTTTTCAAAATTTTTTTATAAACCTAGAGTGATTTATCTTGACAACCATATATTTTGTATGATAACTCTACTAATCAATATAAGTCATTCATTCAATATCACATGCAACTCATATGATATTTACATCTTTTTTTTAAAACGCCTATAACTTTTTTCATGATATTATTTTTTCAAAAAGAACTCACGATTAATTTCAGTATATTTTTATTTTTCTAACGCCTAATATATTGATATAATTTTTTTTAAAAATATCCACCTGTTTTTTACATATGTGTAATACCGGATTTACACATGTGTAAATCTGGTATTACACTTGTGTAAAACGAATTTCGTAAAAAAAACACGACAATTTTTTTTTGTTTTTTTAGAATTTTTTTTATTTTTTCGAAAGAGGAAAACAAAAAAACATTTTTGTGTTTTTATATTTTTATTTTTATGTTGTTTTTCATTTTATAATTTTTTTATTAAACTTTTTATTAATTATTATTATACCATTAAAAATTAATGACTCATAATAGTAGTGACTAAAATTTTTATAAAAAATAAAGTTTTCATTTGATACATTTCCTGTAAATCTAAACTCATATATTTATTTTGATAAGTAGAAAAAAGAATACTATAAAAACAACAAAACAATGATTATATATAAACCAATGATTCGTAGTCCAATTGGTTAAGATGAAGTAATAATAATAACATGTAAATAAAAGGGAGAAAAAATGTTAAGAGTAATGCTAGGGGGTTTTCTTAACAATGTGTGATTTCGACTGAAAAACGAATAGAAGAACCTGATTAAAATAACGTCTATTTTACAAAATTGGGTCGTACATTTGCTATTAAAAAAAAAAAAAAAAGAGCATACATAAAGCAAAAGGTGAGAGGCACGTGCAATGGTACCAAAACCATTGAAAGCAGAAAGAGATAAGTTGGTCGACTGACAAGTCTCGGTTCCTTGAGTGTGAGCCATCAAAGCTTGTTCTCGAATTCTTCCTAGAATTAATAAACCCTTTTACTCATCGGAATTTGAATGGTCCTAAAACCCCTTCTCCGATGGGTGCTCAGAAGAGCGTCCATGCCGGCAGAGGTCTCTTCTTCTCTTTTCCCTTTGCAATTATTCTACTTTGTTTTTACTGAATTCACCCTCATGTCTGATAGGATAACTGCGGATTATAAGTATGTGTATTACGATTCTTCTTCTCGACGTTGAATATGCGTCTTCATTGTGATTTTTGTTGTTTCGTGCAGCTAAGATAGATTTCAATGTTGATTTCACGCACAGGCTGTGTGCTGCTATGATGGTTCATTCTTTCAGGTCTCTTTTGCTTTTACTTTCCTTTTTATTCTTCTTTGATTTTCTGCAATTTTATCCTTTCCTCTTGTGGTACTTGTTCTTGATGATAATACTTGAGTATTATCACAAAAACACCCCAATTAAAACCGACCGGGGATAAATGGAATTACCCAAGATTATTATATGTGTTGAAGAATTAGTTCATATATATATGTATATTTTGTATATGCCAGAATTTCTTATATTTTGTAAGCCAGTAAGGCTGATTTGAACAATGGTAGCAGTGGGTGGGTGACCACTGGGCTTCTGCTAACCCTTTAAACCAAAACCAATGAAGATTTATTTACTATTATTATATATCAGCCTATTTTTTCAAATTTAATGTATTACTTACCCTATTGTTCTTATTTGTTTCTCCTTTGTTTTAAAACAGAAACTCAGGCACTGACAGTCCTCTTTCACTGATTGTTGGGAGGTAGGATTATCATCTTAATTGCACTTGCAACATATTAACCAAGGAACAGAAAAGAAGAACACATCTTTAGACCAAAAAGTTCTTCAATTGGGATGCCTTTATGATTTCTTCTGAAATTTGAATCCAATACACACTTGACATCTACATATTTCTCTTTTTGCTTATAAAGTTTTTGTGAATTTCCTATGTTTCAACATAGTTTTTTTAAATGTGAATTGGATCAAGTAGAACTTAGGTACAAAATTATTTATTTTTTTGCAGTCTTTGCATAAAACACCCAAATTTATTTGGAAAAAGTGAGAAGCTAGATGTATTGTGGGACAAAGGGCTCTCAGATTCCAATATATTGATTGCTTATAGGAAACCTAGGCCAGAATGGCTTGCTCAACATTCTTTTGTCATCCAGGTTTGTTGTTAGATGGAAATCTATGACGTTTTCTTATCTTTGCTGGGATACGAACCCAAATTCTTCTACTTATCATCTTATAAGAATCAGTTTTGTTGACTAGCATTCAGTCTCACCTGAGATTGGGATACATGGTGTGCCTGTTGAAAACTTCTCAAGAACACAGAGTGGAGATGTAAATCTGTGTAGATTCTCTGCAGGTTTAGATCTAGATGAGCCTGGAAGTTCAAACTGGAGCAGCAAAACTAGTATAAAATTTGAGGTAACAAGAACATGTTAAGAACAGGTGGGAATTTAGACCTATTAACTTATGAACATGTTGATTTGGGTTAAGCTTTTTCTTAAATGGTGCAAATCTAAAGTTTTATCTAGAAGAGGAATGGGCGTCAAACGGGACGCATAAGACCCACAATTGTTTTTAATAAATACAACCTTCTTAATAATTTACTCTGAAATTTGGATTATCAAAGTAATAATATTGTTTTTGTACTCTTGATTAACACATTGATTATATTTGCAATAAATAGAAACTGACAAGCTCAACCCCTTCTGACACGTTACTGAACCTGTCATCTTGCCACCTCTAATTTCAAGTTTGACTTTAAAGGTTAAACAAGTTACACAGCAAATCAAATTGTTGTTACATTTCTTACAAATAGATCTCAATTTTGTTATTGTGAAGTGTTATGTTTGACGTTGGTTGTGTTGGTATGTAGCATGTCCGTCCAGTTAATGATGATGGCCACTCAATAAGTAGAGATCTTCATGGATTTCCAGTGACTTGCAGGTATGTATATAATTACAGCTTTTCTGAATGTAATTTAGAAAACATTTGCACACTAACATATATCTCATGGTGTTTTAATGCAGTGGTAGTTGTGATGATAATATGGTAGTATTGAAACAAGAGTCTAGATTCGCCAAGGCAAATGACGATAGTTTTACTCGGGTTATTGTTCTTTCCTTGTAAATCATTTTCAGTTTTTAATAATGTGAAGTTAGTGCTTCACATTATCAAAGATATGGTATGTCATTAGTAACTTTGTTTTTATATGCATTAAATTCAGTTTAGTCTACAAATAGAACAAGGGATTCCTCTAATGTCAAAGTGGCTAATCTTCAACCGGTTCAAGTTTGCTGCCTCAAAGGGAGTTAAAGTGGGTCCTGGATTTCTCTTGGCAAGGTAAACGCTCCAAAGTTCCACATTGCAAACATGATACTAGAATTGGTTGTGTTTGGATTGGCGGTTTGAAACTCAGATGTAAATAAACTTGATGCAGAAGATAGTGTTTGGATACGTCTCTATTTTTTGAATTTGTTATTTATTTGGTTATAGCTGTTTGAAGTGTTTTTGACAAGTGCATATTTAAAAAAAACTAATAAATAAATTTTCTGAAAATATATTTATGTATATTGTATAATTTTCTATCAACTAAAATACTATATATATTTTCATAAATAATTTATTCACACAGTTTCTATGTGACAGCCTTACAGGTGGTTCCATTGTAGGTGACATAGCCCCTTACCAAGCATTTGCAATCGGGGGACTTGGTAGTGTACGAGGCTATGGTGAGGGCGCTGTTGGATCTGGTAGATCTTGTCTGGTTGCTAACGCTGAGCTCACATTCCCTATGGTATTTGCTAGAATGTTAAGGGGTGTTTTAGACATTTGATCTATGGTAAACCATATATTTTAAGATATAAGTTTAGGAGGGAGTATTTATCATATATTTTGTGTTACCAGAATCAGATGCTTGATGGCGCTCTCTTCTGTGATTGTGGAACAGATTTGGGTTCTGGTCGTTATGTTCCTGGTTAGTTTTGCATCTCCTTTATGCATATCCCCTTGTGGTTAATTTACATCTGAACACATCTTTTTTTTTGCTTATTATTGTCTTACTCGTATATTAGACATTTTAGCAATAATTAGACGTTTAAGGCTTTAAGCTACATGACAAATCAATTGTTTTGTTTTTTGGGCCAAAAGTGGTTAAAATTGATTCAACTTATTGATTAATAGTCAAATTTGAACCTTCAAGGGGTAGCTCACTGGTAGGCGAAGGTGTCATGTTTGAATCTATCTTCCACTTGATTAATGGCTTTTAGCCCCCTTGAAGGCAACTTGGCCAACACAAAGCTACTTTTTATTTGATCCCATTGATTAACATGGTATTGGTGGTGTCCTAAGAGTTTCCTGGTAACAAGTTTTTTTTTGTTTTTCTGTTTTTGTTTTTTTAGGTCAAATTTGTAGTTCTCAAGTTTAAAGTAAATCTTTTGAACACACTCAATATCATAAATACTCATGTGATGGTGATTTTTTATATACAGGAAATCCGGGCTTAAGACATGGTAAACCTGGAAATGGAGTTGGTGTGGGATATGGAGTTCGGGTCAAGCTTCCAATGGGCCACTTTCAGGTAGACTATGCTCTCAATGATTATCAACAAAAGACCATCTATTTCAGCTTTAGCAATGTTGCTTCTTGAATCTTGATTCACTTGGCCTTTGGAGATCATTATGCTCGAAAATTTTCATATTCTTGAAAATAAGCTAAAGTCAACAAATTTTGTTTGGAGCCAAACATGAACGTCACTCATATTTTATTAGTTACTGTAAATACAACAATTATAACTCATATCTGTTAATATTTTTGAACAATTTCGTATGTCTCCCTGTGTTTTTAGTTTTCTAGAACGATTTTTATTTTGAGATTAAATTTGTAAATGTTTCAGAAATTGGACAAGTTCATATGTAGCTCTAAAACCTAAAATGTAATATATTTTTAAATATATTACGACATCTATACCCTTTATTTAAAACTAATGGTTATGAGAGTTTGAAGGCCTAAAGGCTAAGGATGATTATAGTCATGTTAATATATTTTAGTATATATATGATATTATACATATTTTTGAGGCAAATGTTATAGTACACTAAGTTTTCAGCAATGTATAAGAAGTCATTGCATTTAAAAATATCAGCTTAACATTTGCATCAGGGAGCAAACTAAGTATTAATATTCAAACATGACGGGTCTTATCATGCAACACGACTTTTGCACGTGAGGTTAAAGTAACTCACCTTCAACCCGATACTGCTTTTGTGTTATTAAACAAAATCGTTTCTCCTCATGTTGAGCCTTCTATAAATGATGACATACTTGAAAAGTTTGATTTTGATTTCACAAGGAGGGGAAGCTGTAGTTTTACAGGAATAAAAGGATTCCTTTATCAAGGTTGCTGATGTTGGCTCTGTTTTACCCTAGTGATGATGAGGACAATGCTACTTGTGGCACGGGGAAGACCGTGAATGCTGCAATCCACACAAAGCACCTTCCAATCTTGTTAAGTTTAGACCCATCTGATGACATATACGTATAACGACCACCCCCCATCTTGAACTTGTGCGTGGAGGTCATCCCATCTTGAACACACGACTACTTCATTAAAGTCGCCCATGATAACCCATAGACCATCACAACCATCTTTTAGCTGAGAAAATTTTGCCCCATAATTCAGTTTTAAGAGCCAAATCATGAGGCCCATAAATGGTTAGAACATTCGTATCATAAGGGCAACATAGGATATTGCCACTGATTAACAGATAAAGTCTTATCTTTTACCATATTTTTCGAACCGTGTGCCCATGTCTTCTTTGCACTCCCATAGCTCCTCTAAAATTTACAAATTTACAGAGCCAATTCATTGGGATACATGAATTTCCCCTTCTCCTATAACCACCACTTCTTCACCATGGGCTACCGAGGGGTTCACAACTATTAATACAACATTTGGCAATGTACAAAGTGGACATTGAGAGTAAAATCACCCTATCAGTCTATCTATACTATCTATACGAGGAGATCATATGAAAAATGGAGAGATTTTGATCCCACAAAGATGTTAGTGTTTAATCTTGCCTTCCATATGTTTTGACAGTTTCTTTTATTTAGTTTTTTTAATAATATAGAAGCGGTAGCAGTTGTTTTTTAGAAGTTCTTTAATGTTTAAGTTTAAAGCTTTGCAACTCTTTCAATTTATGCAAGTAACACCCAGAAAATCACCCTCTCTGATTTTCCAACAAAAGACACTTTTGAATTCACTATAACCTTCTGAAAGCTCTCTCCAATCTTATCCACCATTGAAGCACCCATAAATGAAGTGGGATTCATCTATGATTACCCATGCAAAGCGGTTAAACGACATAGATTGTTGCCTATTCCAAATCTAAAGGTCATCAAACCATAACTGTCAAGTATCAAAAAGTTTTTGAATGGACCAGGGCGACCACACTCCACGCCTTATTTGCATTTGCTTGGGTCAACTTCACGACCACGGTCTGAACCTTATTCTGCTTCTCCATACTTGATAAAACATCTTTCGCTTCCTTGAACCTTGACATGTGGTCATTTCTAACTAGGTAATTATTCCTCCTGCTCTTGCTCTTGATCTTGATCTGCTAATGCCCTATCCTAACCGTATTGAGACAAGCTTCCAAAGATCTGGCATCCTTTACGTCTGTGAATCTAACAAAGCAAACACGTTTCTATACTGATCTTTCTTCTTTGGAACATATGCATCATGAATCTTCCCAAACAATTGGAATATCTTCCATACTTGTGCACTCAAGACCACAACTAGAGCATTAGCATTGAAGAATGTAGTGATCTAAATTAGTTATTTACCATCACAACACAAATACTTTGAGTAAAGATAAACACAAGAACTTTTTTCAAAGTATTCACTTGATTAATCTGTTTTGTACAAAAATTACAATTCGACAGATATAATCAAATGCCTTAGAAAGTTTTCCTCAACTATACAAATGTGAAAACTTTTATACTAATTAATAATATAAATGAACTATCCTAAGTTCAGATGTTACAGTTGAACAAGTAATTTATGTATCAGAATTGACAGCTTTAGTAACATGTTGTTTGCTAAAGGTGAAACATAGTAGTCGTCAGCACAGACATGCTTGTTTTTAGTAGCAGCCAATCGGCTAATCATGGAGTTGTCTGTTGATCGGCAATTGAACTGTATGTGCTGATATGCAATCTTTTAGCACATGTATTTGGTTAGTTGTTTGACATATACTGATCAACAGTCATTCAACATATGTCATTCAACACTGGTTTAGCAGTTGGCTTGATTTGGCTGTTGAAGGTCAATGCTGAAATTTAGAGTTTTCGGTAGATTCATCATTAATTATTCAACACTTATGATTTGTAATTATTAATGTCATACAATGTTGAAAAACGTATGAATAACTTTTATTTGTGAAACTGGTTTTTATAACAAACTCATAGCTAATGAATTAGAAATTTTATTAGAAATCATATCACTTTATTTTGTATAAGAAATCTACAATAGTTGTTATGGTGTTTCTATAATTTATGGTATATTAAAAAAAAATCTCTATTTCTAACACTAAGAGAAATCATATAAGAAAATAATGTACAAACATTAGATACATCACTATGGGTTTGATATAATTACATTAAACTGATATAATTACATTAAACAACATTTTGAAAGGTCAATAGTTTTTGAGCTGGATTGTTTAATTCAGATATTGTTTTCTAATTACCATGAACTATTTGCTTAAAGTATGATCCGGATAAAAAGTGACCATTCTATTTTGATATTTTGGTTGCTTAACGCATAATCATAATTTAAAAAAGTAAAAGTCTGTTGAGATGGTTCTTTATGTATGCATATGAAAATTGTCAAATATTTATTATGGTTGTATTTTTTTTTTTTTGTGTAAAAGGGTCGTCCGGTAAATTATA
>BJCM01085404.1:0-10138 GCA_018326385.1 Flaveria bidentis
ACCAGTGCCATACTTTTGAATATAGTTTCTAAGAATGGTGTCTTCTTCAGGTGACCATGGGCCTCTCTTCACTTTGGTTTTATCACAACAAGGAGACCTACCCATCACACCTAAATCAACCCTTTAATTTCACACACAAAACCCTAAAATCTTTTAACCTAGCCAACATGCAAATATCTTCACGATGAAGTTATAGCCTATCACTTTCTTATATATATGTCATTGCCAACCACATTTATTTATATATAATTGTATGTGTGAATGTGTAATGTGTGTATAGTGTGTGTTTTGCAAGTCAATAAGTGAACTTGGTCTAAGCTTTCTAAGATGAAGTGAAAGGGAGAGACTTTGTCCAATGTATACAAGTGAATTACTGGTTGACTTTTCAATATTAATATAAAAACTATATATTAAAGTTATTGATGTAAAGTTAATTGTTTTTCTATTTTTTTCTATTTTTTTAATAAAGAAATACTATTTTAACATCATTTTTTTATCATAAATCATTGTATCTTCTTATTATAATAAAAAGATAACTATATATGTCACATAACATAAAATGATAACTAGTGATGCCACATGGCAACACCACATTCACTCTTAACAAAATTTTATCGCTTCTCTCTCTTATTAAATAATTCAATTAATTACTAATTATATTTTTTGATTATAAGCTATTTTTAAAAAATATTAAGAAATAGATCTTTTTTTATTAATGTTTATTTCTAGAGAAACAATTTTTTATAAAAAAGAAAATTTTCTAAAATGTACATCATACTCTTTTTAAAACATGAAATATTATAAAAATGGTCTTTTTTTAAATATGTTTTGTTTTGAAACAAAATATCTTATTTATTTTTTAGAAAAAACAAAGAAAGATAAAAACAAATTTTTAAAAAGTTGATATCATTGTTTTATTACTTGTAGTACTTACTCATACGTAATTTAAATCATATATTATTTAATAATTAATAAAATTTTATTATATTTAATATTTTATTTATTCAATCTGTGTAATACATGAGTTTACTAAGCTAGTTTATAATATGTAAGTTTAATCACCAGTACCATGATCAATTAAAAATAGTTTGGTTAAAGAAATTATGCATGTTACATGATTTTTGTATTTTTCTTCTAACATGTACAGAAAAGAGAGATTCTATTTTATAAAGCGGATGCATGAAATGTCAAATATTTTGTTATTTGGTTCACATGGAGGCGTTCAGTTTGGTCTGGTCAAGTGTTCATAGATAAATAATTTATAAATTAACACACTTGATAATATTTTAATAAAAAAATTCACGCATCTAGTAAAAAGGTTAAATATATTAACGTGTTTGTTGATTTGCATATTGGTTTAGATACCAGTGTACTAAATGATGTAATAATGATATTAAATTAATACTAATTTATTAATTTTTTGAAATAAAATATGATTAACAGTACATATAATTAACTATTATAGGTATTAAAACTATAATAATACTTCACACTTTCAACTTTAAGAAAATGTTTCTTTTTGAAAATTGTTTTTGTAAACACTTCAAAAAAATTAAAAGTATAATTACAATGTCTTTTTCTAAAACTTCTTTGTATTAGAAAACTTCATATTTCACAAATTTATATTTTTAAAGAAATTTATTTTATTAATAAAAAAATCATGTTTCTAAACTATCAAAAAATTTGACATATAATTTAAAAAGTATATAAATAATCATTAACATCTAATGTATTATTAAATGTTTAACGTATCATGACATGGTTAATTTTCATTCTAGTCAACAACACGTATCTAGGTAGATAGTGTAGAAAAATATCATCTGTATTTCAGAAATTTTGATAGATTAGTATACATAGATGTAATGAGCTAGAATATCTTATCTTAGTTTTTAATACTCTAATAAAAAAATATGACACATGAAATAATTAAGCAATCAAAATTTCTATAACTTACATTCATTATTTATATCAACTAGTAATTAGTAATTGGTAATCAAAAGGGTAATTTATCCACTTTTTCATAACTACCATTTCTATTTTTTATTTAAATAAACAATCCAATTGTACCTGATTCTTTTCTTATTTACAAATGGAAAGATATCAGATATGTCATGCATTTTGAAATTGTTTGTATATAATAAGTTACTAGGTTAGTAACTCGTGTATTACACGAATTGGATAAATAAAATATTAAATAAATAGTAATTAAAAGTTATTGATTATAATATGATAATTTAAAATATGATATGATTGAAATTACATATAAGTAAGAACTATAAGTAATAAAATAATGATATTACTTTCTTTGAACTTTTGTTGTAAAGTTTTATTTAAAAAATAAAAAAAATTGGTTCTAAATCAAAACGTTTTAAAAAAAATGACATGTTTTAAAAGTTTCTTATTATAACTGTATATTTAAATTATTATGGTTCATAAAATATTTAATTTCTAAAAACACATATTTTATTAAAGTTTGATGTTTTAGAAATTGTTTGTATATAATATGTTACTAGGTTAGTATCGCGCGTATTATACGAATTGAAATAAATAAAATATTAAATAACTAGTAATGAAAAAGTATTAATTATAATATGACAATTTAAAATATGATATGATTGAAATTACGTATAAGTAAAGACATAAGTAATAAAACGATGATATTATTTTCTTTGAACTTTTGTTTTAAATGTTTTTATCTAAAAGATGTAAAAAATTGGTTCTAAATCAAAACGTTTTAAAAAATGTCATTTTCTAAAAGTTTCTTATTATACCTTTGAATTTTAAATTTTTATGATTCATAAAATATTTAATTTCTAAAAACACAGATTTTATTAAAGTTTAATGAATTAGAAAATTATTTGTTATACAAAAAATTGTTTCTTTAGAAATTACATTTATAAAAAAGACCTCTTTCTTAATTTATTAAAAAACTATTTTAATTTTAAAAAGATTAAATAATATAATTAGTAGTTAATGTAAATATTTAATATGAGAGAAAAGTGAAAAAATTAGATTTAGTAGATCTAATATTATGACAAGTGGTAACTCAAAACCTTGTTTTATTAGAGTAGATTTAAGGCTAGTTTTGTTAATAGTAAAAAATCAAACTAAATTTCAAATTCATTTTTTTTGCTATAAATCTAAAGATTTCAACGACGGGAACCGTCGCAAATCATTGGTGAAGGTCGCCAATCCGTTATGATTGTCTGTGAGAAATTTTGATGTGAGTAAAAACTTATCAACGGAGCACCTACAATAATATTTATAGTGGGGTCATCGAAAACAATGTCATCTTCATAACAACGGTAGATATTATAACCAACATATCACCACTGATGTGTCAGCAACAGATTTGCGACTACGGAGAGATAGCTTATAAAATTATCGAAAGATTATTGTCAAACGCCTTTCTCTCATGTGTTAACCATAAAAACTAGCATACATTTACCGATGACTTCCATTGAAAATGCTTATATTATAGATTTTCAATTAAAATCAAAAAATAAAAAAATACCATTTTCTGGATTTAAATACATATAATAATTAACTTCTTAATAACAAAATTCACAAAATCTTTAACAAATTCTGTAAATTCAAATATGTAATAACATATAATTATATCTATATTCATTCATAAAGGATTGTACAGTAATAATATTCTTAAAATAACAATAACAATAACAATATTTAAATAAAGATATATATGATTTGTTTATTAAATAATATTCTTAATAACAATACTTAAATGATAATATATATGATTTGTTTATTGATTTTTTAAGTGTTCTAAGGTATTTTTAGATTTTAAAATTCCGGGTTTACGTACCGGTACAAGTCAAATATAAAATGTTTTCGTGCATATTTTTATATACATTTTAAGTTGGTCTATGTTTTGATTTTCTTCTACGTTGTGACATAAATTTTGCTCTGAGACGATTCAGGTCAAATATAAACATGTTTATTCGACGATATAAATCTAAGTTACTTTAGATCGATATATAAATCTAAATAGGAAACCAGTCGGGACAATTGGAATCTATACATTATTATGCCACATACAACGCAACTGCACATGTTTTAATGTATGTTTTGAGTTGATTACATTTTGACAAAATTTTGTTCATAAAAGAGTAAGATCAAGTATAATATGTTTTCGTTTAACGGTAAAAAATCAAGTTACTTTACGGTTCGATGTAAATTTAGTCGAAAGACAAATTGTGCCGATTGTTAGCCTATACGTTATCACGTCATATAAAATGTCATCGTAGTGTTTTGTTGTATTCACGTTTTGATATTTGGGATCATGATAAATACCCGCACAACACTCTGGTTAAAAAAACCTAATATATGTTTATGCAAGACAAACTATCTAGATGGATGGGTATTGTGAGTCCTGTGTTGGACTCCTATGAGCATGTGTCTTAAAGTAACTGGTCAATCTCAAACTACGATTTATCAAAACAAAAGCAAATTAGTTCACTGATAAAAATTTTGCCGACATAAACATAAAGAATGTAAATCGAATATTTTCATTGCTTCTTATAAATAATTATAGTTTAAAAATACAATAACTTATTATTATAACCGATCTATATAGTTATCCAAATGTACACCACAAAGTCACAGCCCAAACTAATAATAATTAATAACAATCCAATAAATTTAAGTACTTAAACAGTCCTCTAAACAAGCTATATGTAAATATGTAATTTAAAAAATTAGTGTCACTCTAGCCAATAGTAAATAATGTATTGTTCCATACCAGTTAGAAAATAACGCATTAATTAGTAAAAACAATTTAAAATATATGTTAGCTTTAGTTTCTCGTTATCTTTTTCTTTCTTTGTACTAGCTAGTTATGCCTTCACCGAGCTCGCACGTAATTAGGATGGTGAACACAACACGTAACTGTCACATCACATATCTAAAAATCACATTTTGTCATGTTATATCACATAATAAAAAAAATATGTTAATTCCATTATGAGTGAATGATTAGTGATCATGAGTGAATGATCGGTGATCATATGTCAATTCCATTACCAACAAAAACTAAGGCGTAGACGTATTGTATGCCGGAAATATTTCGGGGTTGTTTGATAATCTTTTGATGGTTATTAAGAGGTTACATCTTAATAGTTCATAATATTTTAATAGTTAAAGGGTAACTTTGATATTGAATTGTTAAGAGGTAAAACATTAAGAGTACATATTAACCATTTAAACTTATGGTTGTCTCTTAACTATTCAAAGAGTATTAGTTATTAAACGATAATTTTTATTGGACATTAAAAGTCTACCAAACAACTGGAAGTAGAGGTAGAAATTGAAACCAAATTTATTTCAGATTGTAAGTTATGCTTTGACCAAAATTGGAGAAAAAACTATTATGTAATTATGTAAATATTTATATATTGATTGATTATAATACTGAGAAGAGATTGTATTGGGAAATATATGAAACATGGTTGATCTAATCCATAAAAGTTGTAACTAACTATTTCTAACAAGATAAAGAGACAATCATTATAGTAACAATGAATATATGAACATAGATAAACTAATAAAGTCTAAGGTTTGTCTGTGTCTCTAACATTATATACAATGAGTTTTAACAGCTCGTGTATGATCGAGACTCACTAGTTTAATCCTACTTTGAACACGTTAGGAAGTGGTCCAAACTTTAAACAGTAACATACCAAATGTATAAACACTTCTAGCAAACACCATTTTCTAAATGTTAAGCACTAGAAAAAATAAGCAACAACCAGAAACCTATGCGTTAAACACATTAATAAGTTAGCCCAAACCAAGAATATTGGACATGCCATTCTTTTTCTAGTCTAACACAATTCTTGATTCTGCATTTCGGTCCCCTCGTCTCTTTTTCACGAGAGTATTATCAAGCGTGTTTATAACGAGATAGACTACTTTATTATCTCTTCAATATGTGGTAATTCAAATATTTAGCACCCTTTTTATTAATTATTAAGAATAAAATTACAAATTGTAAATAAATCTTTTTACGAATATTACAACCCAGTTTATACTTTAAGAGAGGAATATCCTATTTTTGTTTATTAATCCTGTTTAAAGCGTCTTCAACAATAACTTTAGACACTTATTATTTTAACCAATTATTTAGTTTCTTAAAAGTTACCCAACACTTTTGAAATTTAGTGCACGACTTTTAAACCAAAGACCAATCAAGTTAGACACGTGACTAATAAAAAGGCTAATAAACATCTTTTCTAGGAAAAAATAGAAAGTTAATTAGACCGAGAATTTTTCGATTGTCTAGCTTTTTTACTTTCTTCTAACCATGAGAAAATTAAGTCGGAGGATCCTTGACACCCTACTAACTAGCAAAATTAAATAAATCACAGCTTACGAAAATTTAAAAGGGTATAACACGAACTTATAAGGTTAACTGGTTAGGATTTGATACTTATGACATTTAAATAATGAAAAGTAATGGGTTCAAGTCTCGCTCTAAGCAAAATAGTCAGAGTTGAGCCAAGTATTCTTCTCAACAATGATTTCCTCCTGACGGGGTTGAGGGTGCGGTCCCGACTGAGAAACGGATAGGTGAACCCGATCAAGATAACACATATCCTTCGATGTAGGATCGTACATTTGTTGTTCAAAAAAAATCTAGCTTTAAAGGTTAAATATTTTAATTGTTAGTACTAGGGAAAATATCATAGAATGATAATCAATTTTAAAATGTTTCAATTAAGTTACTTGTGCATATTTTACTCAAATTAGATCACCAAACTATCATATCGAGTCATTATTGGATTTTTTGTGTTAAGAATGAAATGATGGAAAAGATGTAGGGATCGAGATTTTTAATATATGTAACTATATTATAAAAATTAAAAAACATATTAATTATATTAAGAAAATAAAAAGTTTCTAAAATCTACTTCACCATTCCATACCAAAATAAAAAAAATAGAACAATTATTTTCTAAATAAAACAAAAAGAAAAACATTCCGGTTTAGCAAACTAATTGCCAGTGACTTAATTAGACAAAACATTAGAACTAAGTTGCTTAATTGAAACATTTTTAAATTTCAATGATCTAACTGAAACATTTTTAAAATTTAATTATTATTATGTAAACTACCTGGCCTCCCTTTTTTAATCAAATCTTTGTAGTAATCAAAAGTGACCAAATATGATGAATAAAACAATAGTTCAACGAAACAAAACACAATATACATAGAGTAATTTGTTATAATTGCATAAACATGATATTTACCCCTAAAAGATATATATTGCCAATATTTATTTGTTTATGTTAGTTTATCAAACCAATTACCAGTGATGTAAAATTGTTAGGCGTTAGTCGGAAAGTAGGGTACATAACTAGAGAATTATCGGAGTGGAGTTTTTATATATAACTTTAATATAAAAAAACAAACATTTTTTTCTATAAATATGTTCTGGTTTATTTATGCACACGCATATATGGTCAAATTTTCAATGTTTTGACTAGGATTTTCAAGATTTCGCTAGAATATTGCCGGAATCATCGATTTGGCAGATTAGGACTGCCTAGGTCTGATTTTGACCACCGCTGATCCTCTGAAGATTATTAGGCTATTAGATCGAAATTACTAAGATGGTGTTTGTTTTTTAAAAGAGGATTGCGTAGTCTCTTCTGACTGCCTCGTGCAAACCACGCTTAGATATTGCCATCTGCAGACTTTTTGTTTTTTCAAAAAAGTTTCATTAAAAAAACATTTGTGCATGTTCTTCTTACTAGAGACCAAAAACCACAACTTCAACCTCTTCTCAAACCCTTTTCTTCCCAACAAATCCATTATTCTCAAACCTTATTCTTCAAACCTCCTATCCCTAGCCGCCTACCACACCCTCCATCTCGTGTAACACCCGGTTATTTTTTTAAAAAAGTCAAAGAAAGAAGAATAAAGTAAAAAATAAGAAAGAAATGTTATATAACCCATGTTGAGGGGTTAAAAGTGTAAAAAGGACAAAATCTTTGTAAAGTTGGTGAATAAAGCAACATGGCCGCCCATATTGCCATTCACATCAACTCTCGGACATTTTAGAGAGAGAAAGTGCAGAGTTTTCGAGTTTTAAAGAAGAACAAGCTGAGAATCCGAATTCAAGGTAAGAATTCATGGTTTTACGGTGTTCTTAACCGGTTATGTCCTCGGTTGTATGCTTATGTATGTTTGTTTGCATTCGGGTGTGTGTTTTAGTGGGTTTCTAAGTGGTTGAACTCAATTGCAAACGAGTTTGGAAGAAGGCATACTCAAGAGCTGCAAATGTGAGTTTTAGAACCCCTATTTTACTAGTTTTTAATTGATTTTGGGGCTGGAAATGCATGAACTTAAGTTTTTATGAAACTGGGTTCTTACCCGTATGTATGATGTGGGTATGATGATGTTATGATGTGATGTTGGGCTATGTTCATGTTTGATGATGTTATGGGTGTGTTTCTAAGGCTTAAAAGGCAAGATTTAAGTTTAGAACATGATAGATGGTGTTTGAAAACTGAAATATGATGTTTAGGGCTCAGATATCTAAGGTTAAAAATCTGCCCAAGTGTTTAAAAGAAATGCGGATGAATAGTAATGTGGATGGGCATTGATTACTGAGTATGTTAATGCGGATGAAGTAAATGCGGATGAATAGTTATACGGATGAATAGTAATGCGGATGGGCATTGATCACTAAGTAAGTCAATGCGGATGGAGTGAATGCGGATGAACAGTTAATGCAGATGAATAGTCAATGTGGACGAGCATTTTTCACTAAATAAGTCAATGCGGATGAACAGTTAATGCGGATGAATAGTCAATGCGGACGAGCATTTTCCACTAAGTAAGTCAATGCGGATGAGTATTGGGGAAATGCGGACGAAGTACAAGAAATGCGGATGAAGTAAAAGACAAATGCGGATGAACTAAGACAAATGCGGATGAATTAAGACAAATGCGGATGAACTAAGACAAATGCGGATGAATTAAGACAAATGCGGATGAACTAAGACAAATGCGGATGAACACTTAGAATAGTTTTGACTTTCTGGGGAAAAGTGATATTTAGGATTTGACTTGTGATGTTCCCGGGGGTTCATGTAAGCTGACTTTTGAGGTGATACATGTTATGATGGGCATGTTATGATGTATGTTTGATGCTTATGCATTGATGGTATGTATGATGTATGTTATGTTTGCATGATGCCCTATATGATGATGTTGACTATGCATGTTGATACCTTATTATGATGTATGTTTATCTTTCCCATGGCTTTACATGTTAGAGTTGTGAAAGAAATGATAAAGTATTATGTAACGTAAAGTGAAAAATAATGAAAGAGGAACATAATGATAGAATGCATGCATTAATGAAAGAGAAAGTATAGAAAGGCTTGCAAGCAAATTGTACGGAGGTGCACGACTCTAAAACGTCGTAAGCTCAACTGTGTATGGTGTAGCTAACCCTTAAGGATACACGCAGGGGTCCAGTCTTTTTGACTGACCAGTGATATAGTACATGGTTTATAGTGATTACTCACCCCGGTGCTGGTGCCAAGCTATTGGAATTCATTTATGATCTTCGGCCCAGTATCCCCTTTGTGCATACGTTTGGGGTGTAGTATACAGTTGGGATCTTTGTCGCTTGCCCCGGTGCTGGTGCCAGGCTATGTGCTTTGTGGAAGTCATTTACGATCTTCGGCCCAGTACCCGCTTTGTGCATACATTTGGGGTATAGCTGATGACACTGATCCGGAAAGAGATAAAGAGATACAGTGATAATGAAAGAAAGTGATGGATAGTAAAGAGGATAATAATGATATTATCTATGTGTACGTACGATATGTGATCATGTACAACTGTATAGTATGATTTAAAAGAAAGTAAAGTATGTTTTATATTAAAACTTGAACTCACTCAGCAACGCTGACTTTTCATGTATTTCTCCTGTTGGCAGGTGAGCATTGCTGAGGATGGCGCGGGGCAGCTACTTGGCTCTTTTGGATGGCATTCTTTTGTTACTGTTTTTGCATTATAATGCGAACAAATGAAAATGTGTAATGAATGATTGTATTAACTTGCAAAAGCAGTTATTATGAAATGAAAAGTTATTTTAATGTTC
>BJCM01085406.1:0-16510 GCA_018326385.1 Flaveria bidentis
TATATTCATATATGGGATTAATTCTGTAGGATTATTGTAATATATATACATATATAGTATGTGTTAATTGGGTAAACTAGTTGTGTATATATATACATGTATATTCTATATGAATATAGATTTATATAGACGGGTGTGTTCGGATAATTACATATAATATATATATGAGTATAAAAATATTATTGTACGGGGTAGGTTTAGTTGTGATGCTCATGTTTACATGTGATTTTACTTGTTTATAACTGTATGCACTCATGTCCTACCAAACTTTTACACATCATCAAGTTTTGTTTACTATTTAAATATGTGAACTCACCAACAATATGTTGACTTTTCGAGTAAATCTTTTCAGGTAACAATAATTGAGGATAGCTACGGATGCTGCCTTAGTGACGACCCTAGAATTGTATTACTTAAATTCACTTGATGTCTTTAACAATTGCATGGACTTTTATTTTTTATCCATATTATGTTCACTTGTTCCTAAGTTGTAGGATTTGTACTTATTCGTTTGTACGACTATGTTTGTAGTGGAATTGACTAACTGTGATATGTTGACTTTCATCATTTAATGCATCTCTATAACTAAGAATGTGTTATGTCGACCCCGTCCGTTACATCCTCGTGTTTCCGCTATAAGCGGGGGTGTGACAGATTGGGATTAGAGCCATTGGTTATAGAGAATTAGGTGGATTATTCGACCTAGACTATAACCTAAGTACCCACATGTAGTATGCATAATAGGATTATATGTGCAATAATATACATGTGAATGTTCTACATGCAATATTGGCTATGCTTACATATCTTGTCTTACAAGCTATCTTTGATATACTTATTTGGGAAAGTTTTAGGCATTGTATTATCTATTTATACCTTGAGAATGCCTTAGCTAAGCGCATCCTCTAGCTATGTATTTGACTTATATTTAGATTGGAGTGATAAGTGTTGTTGTAAGAATTCCTCTGAGGATTTAGGTTGTTAAGTAAGCATTTATTCCATACGTCTATCGATGTCACATTCTCTATAGGCGCCCTTATGCAAAACTTGTTGGGTTGAATATTGGAAGACGAACACGTTGGCTAATACGATACCGTTAGACAAGAAACGCAACATACTCAGATCAAATGACTCGTTTATTGGATTTTGGATTATTGTACACGTTTGTTTGTCCCCTGATCAAGTGAATTCTCTCTCAATTGATTCCTTTGTACAACATCTATTAATTAACTTTTGGTTGGTAACCATATCTTTGATACTCCAATCATGGGTAATACTTTGTACTTGATAAGATATGTTAACTCGGATAGGATAATCATGGGTAATACTTTGTACTTGATAAGATATGTTAACTCGGATAGGATAAGCTTGGGTGACCATGCAAAGCAAATTCCTATTACGGGTGCACACATAAATGTAATTTGCAATACATGTGAAGCCTAGTAAATCTTTCCTTGAGATAACAATCATAGTTAGTACAAATCTTTCTTCTATTCCTTGGGAAACTAAAGTCCCAGTCCTTATTAGACTTTGTTAATAATAAGGAAACATCTATAACCTTTACTTTTATGTGAGCTCTAATGTAACTAGAGTCTACATGGGGATTCATATTGCGACATTAGTCCTATTCCTAATGAGTTGTTGCTTCTTTTAGGATTTCAGGAATTATACAATTCACTGCTTGTTTGGAACGTACATGGTTTTTGAAGAGTTGCAATAGAGTAATGATACTCCCTTCACATGTACTATGAAGTATTAGCAGTTTGAATGTTCTAGCATTATGCCTTGATGGAGTAATCAGATGTCACATGACTAGTTAAAGCATTGTTCTCGGTATATCGTGGATGCGGTGGTAATGTTGCGGGGAACCCTATATATAAGCATCACCGGTATACTAAGAATGTGGCTGGACTTGGCTATGTGATGATCTTGATTAATTGAAGTATAAAATCGTGGAAATGATAAGATAATAGGAATGATTGTACATATAAGGGATTCTTAACATGATAGTCAAAGGAGTTTGATGGAAAAGGTGGAGCCATTGCCTTGACCCGTTGGATTGAGAAGATGGAATCCGTGATCGACATCAACAACTGTGCTGAAAATCAAAAATTGAAGTATACTATATGTTCACTAGTGGGAAAATTGTTAACATGGTAGAATACCCAAGTGCAAGCTTGAGGTAGGGATGCAACAATGGCCATGACTTGGACGGAATTCAAAGCCTTGGCAACTGAAGAATATTGTCCAATGAATGAAATACAGAAGTTGGAACATGAGTTCTGGAATCATTCAATGGTAGGTTCCAGTCATGCTTCTTACACCGACTGGTTTCATGACTTAGCAAGGCTAGTGCCATACCTGGTGACACCTGAGTCAAAGCGGATTGAGCGTTACATTTGGGGTTTAGTACCTCAAATATGTGGTTTGGTGACTGCTACGGCACCCCTGATTATACAGAGTGCAATTTTGAAGGTGGGCACTCTAACTGATGAGATGGTAAGAACTAGGGTGCTAGGTAAAGGTAGTGATAAAAGAAGAGATATAGGGGAATCGAGCAGACAAGTATGGGGAAGATTCGATAAAAAGGCAAAGGTGATTAGAAGCTTTGTGGCAGTGAACCAAAGGAGAAAGGACTATGTTTGGCCACACCTTAAATGTGGGAAATATAACTATCATTATCCGCCAGCGGCCCCGTGTCGAGTTTGCATGAATTGTAGGCACCCGGGGCATTTTGCAAAAGATTTTAGAGTAAAAGCCCTGATCATAATCGGAATGTGTGCCCGAGATTGAATCGGGCACTGAGTCAACAGGTGAATAACCAAAATCAAGTGATGGCAATAGTTGGTAACAAGGACAAGGAAATCAAGGAAATGTTGTCCGAGGACGTGTGTTTGTAATTGGTGCAAACGATGCGCGTCAGGACTCGAACGTTGTTACGGGTACATATCTCCTCAATAATCACTTTGCATCTGAATTATTTTATACCCTGGCAGATAATAGTTTTGTGTCGTCTGAATTTACATCCCTACTTGGTTTGAACCCTAGTTGTTTATAGACTAGCTACTCAGTAGAAATAGTGAATGTTAGATTTGTGAGAGCTAGTGAAATAATTAGAGGGTGCACTATTACATTAGAGGATCATGCCTTTAACATAGATTTAATACCTTTCGAATTGGGAAGCTTCGACATAGTAGTGGGAATGGATTGGTTATCGAAGTGTGGAGCTGAAATTGTTTGCTGAGAGAAGGTGGTGCGAATCCCTATACCTAATGGTGAGGTGCTCAAGATTCATGGAGAACGACCAGGAAGAAGTATAAAGATTATCTCATGTATGAAAGCTCACTGATGCCTGCAGAAGCAATGTTATGCGTTCTTGGCACATGTGGTGAAGAAGAAACCCAAGGAAGGGAAGCTGGAAGACATTCCGGTGGTGCAAAACTTTCCGGAAGTATTCCCTGACGATTTGTCCAGTTTACCCCTTCCTCGGGAACTAGAATTCTGCATAGATTTGGTTCCTAGAGCAACACTAGTAGCCAAGACGCCATATCGGTTAGCACCATCGGAAATGCAAGAATTATCGAGACAACTACAAGAGTTGATAGATAAGAGTTTCATACAACCAAGTTACTTGCCATGGGGATCACCGATAGTATTTGTCAAGAAGAAGGATTGAACGTTTCGAATGTGCATAGACTATCAAGAGTTGAATAATTTGACTGTGAAAAAAAATTGATATCCACTCCCTAAGATCGATGATCTATTTGATCAATTAAATGGAGCTTCGTACTTCTCTAAAATTGATCTTCGGTGGGGTTATCATCTATTGTGGGTCATGATGTCACACCCTCAATTTCCACAAACGAGGGTAATACCGTTAGGCGCGTGACATACCAGGATCTTAGCCATTAATTACACCAAACGACTCAACACTTACAAAACATAACTAGTCATCTAACTTAAATTTTCTAAAATTGAGAGTTAAATATGAAAACATGAAAGAATGCAGAAGCATATAAATTCATAATTGAAATGCGCGGACACGCGCAAACCAAATAATATAGTTTGTAGAAACTATAAGTTGTTCATTAAACTCTACGTTGATGAATGCAGCGTGAGATGTTCCTATTTGTGCACACCTTAAGAACCTGAAAGAAACATGCTAAAGTGTCAACATAAGGTTGGTGAGTTCACAGGTTTAAATATGTAAATATGTTTGAATGTTTGCTTGGTAAAAGTAAACAAAGGTATACCATAGGTAGCTAGCCTATATATTGAGTCACCTAGCGTTTCGAACCGAAGCTGACTGTTTGTAAGTTATTTTGCCTTCCGCCATGTCTATCACATGAGCAAACATGGGCATGTCTTCACCTTCATACTTCCTGAATATTTTATTCAGAACAGATCTACCTAGGTGTGCTTGAACAAACACATCACCATCTATAGCAGTCCGAGGCAGATCAACATTGATGATCAGTTGTAGAAACCTTGGAAACATATACATTTTGTCAGCCTTCTGTACATTGATCTGATCACATAAGCAGTTGAAGATGTACTTTGAGTAATTGTAGGTTCTTCCCTTAAAGACACAAATAATGCCTGATAAAATATGCCTTGAAAATCTACCAAGTCCAGATTTCCTGTTTGAGATACACTTACGATAAGTGTGACAGAGAAATCTATATGGCTTGTAGAGTCTTCCTTTCTTGATTTCTCCCTTCTCAAAGTCACCATCATACCCCATCAGAAGAAAGACTTTCTCTATGTATTCATTATCAATACATTAGGGTGACCAGCTTCTACATCTCCCAACTCAAGAACCCTTCTTATTGTATGTTCATCCACTCTCAATCTTTGATTCATCACATCAGGCACAATAACTTGATCATCTTCTTCTATTTGGGCGGAGTTCCAAAAGTCAGTTATGTGCAGTTGATGAATCACAGGCTTTGCTGATAAGGCATAGAACAGCCTGGATCTTCTTAGATATCGGATAATGTCTTGACACCCTTTTGAGACAGAGTCATCAGGGTTTAAGAAAGCACACATGTTGTGCTCTCTCGCAAATCGATTATCCATCTGTTCATAAGAATAAAGAAGATTTCTTTAGAATCACATTATTGATATGAGGATACGAACAGTCATGAGATTGTACGAGAATTAAACTGTTCATTATTGAACATTACGACATGTTTTACCTTGAACACACTGGTGGCTGAATACAACAAGCTTGTAGTGAAGTCAAACTACAGAAAGCAAAGGATTAAAGAACTGAAAGGGATAATAGTAGAAAAGGATGATGTGCCGATACAGCTAGAAGCAAGGATCAAAAGTTTAAGAGTGGATGCCCAGTGTAATAATGAAGTGATTGATGCCCTACTTCAACAAGGTTCTAAGCTCAAAGAATCAGTAGAGAAAGAGAAGAATGAAAATGAAAAACTAAGGCTGAAGATTGATCAAATGAATGAGTCTTTCTATGATCAATCAGCTCTGTTGAGAAGAAAAGAAGAAGAGATTGATCAACTAAAAATTAAAATATGTGCTCTTGAATCAAACCAACTAAAGGAACCTAGTGAATCTTCTAAGTAACTTATTCTATACTCAAGAAAGAGGAAGTATTTAGGTTCAACAAAGAAAAAAATAATTAATGTTGAAGAGTCACCCAAAAGGTCACGACAAACATCCTCAGAGCATACTCCTTCAAAGAATGTTTCAACATCAAAGCAAGTTATTCATGATGAAGTTGAGAGTGATACTAAGTGGAAAGATTTGACTGAAGAAGAAACCAATAAAGATAAAGAAGAATCAACTGCTGATATTCTTCTAACAACAAAAGACATCATGGAAGAGAAGCCTGAATCAACTATGTTTATGACACTAATCAACCATGGATTTCCTTATGACATGGTTGAAAGGATGAATATGGCTGAGATGAAGAACATACTGAAAGAGTTTGAACTTGCCAGATTTATAGTTCCAAATTGTGACTATGAAGCATTCAATACTTTTCAAGCTATTCAGAAAATCAAGAAAGATCTTGGCCACTGTGACACAACAAAACTTAGCAAGTACAATATGGTCTATTGGCTATTGGGTCACAACTACAAGGCATATGAGCTCAAAGGAAGAAATGTTGGCAAGCTGAGAAGAATGATGGAACATGTTTTGACTGTTGAGCTTGACACAAGAGTAAAGTTCAGAACTGAAGCTCCAAATCCAACCTATGAGCACCAAAGCAAACTTTCTGCAAATCAAGTAACTGTTGAATCCAAAGATTAGCTCAAAGGCAAAGACAAAGTGATTAGAGAACCAAGAGCAGGCATTCCTGGCATAGTGTGGCCATTGGGGACAACTGTTACAGAAATCACTGAACAGAAATCAACACTGATAGAGCTGTATGATCATATCATAACTCCTAGTTCTGTTGCAGAAAACATGATTATGGCCTGGAAATATGATCCAGACTGGGATTATGCAATTATCAAAAGAGCCACCGGAAGAATTTAGTATTTCCATGATACAAAAGCATTGTTGAGGAATCATGAGAGAGACATCAAGGATCTGCAAAGTCTAATAATGTCTAACTATCAAATTCAATCAAGGGGAAGAGATTTCTCTATGCTAGTAGGAAAATTGAAGACGAAATTCATAGATGATGTGCTCAAGGAAGCTAAGAGAGATGATGATGATCATAGAAAGAAAATTCAAAGAATCAAAAGAACAACAAATCCCTCTTCATTTGTTGATGAGGAAATGTTAAAAAGGGTTGGATACAACCATGGATATGTAGCATCTATCAAAAGCTTCAAGGGAAATCAATACACATCTCCCATAACAGAATGGGGTTATGTTGAGAAAACAAAAGAGTTGGTGCTACTAAGGAAGGTTGAAGGAAATAAGGCTCAGAAGATTCGAAATTTTTACCCAATGGAGATCAAATTTCTTCACCAAGCTATTCTTCATACCTTCTTGATAAATTCTTTCCAAAGCTAACTGATGAAAAGGCTCAGAATGACTTGTGTCTATATGTGAACATGATTAAAGTTGTGGATAAGTTGTATGCCAAATCATACAAGAGAAAAAGGTATAATACTGGGATGCTGAAGGGAGCCAACATTGAAGATATATCAGAACTGAGAATTTCAGAAGAAGATGAGCTGGAAATTTTTAACAATCAATGTGTTGTGGAAACCCTCACCACAGAAGAAGATGTATTGGGGCTGACTTTTGAGACACTCCAAAGGATATGCAGAATGGAGATCAAGTACAAATACTATGATCAAAAGGATGCAATATCATATTTCAACAAGAAAATGGTTTCAAGATTAAAGGAGCTTTTAGTTTTGAAGAAATGATTACAAGTATCTAAGCCTAAGGGGGAGTATTGTTAGGTCTAAGATGAGTAGATCTAGTCCATTTGTATAGGCTTAGTACTTGAATTACTATCTGTAATGAATGGTTTTAATTCATTATTGTGTATTCATTAAATGTATAGGTTAACCCATATATATGTGTGTTGATTTATGTATGTTTGCAGGTACAAACATTATACTTAGTCAATTTCAGAAATTGACTAAGTGTAACAAACATCTACGGATGAACATTTTATTATTCCGTAGATATGTTTCTTACAAGTAACAAACATCCGAAGATCATTTGAGGGTGAACCATCAACAAGTTTGCTTCGGAAGAACACGATTCCTGCTGAAGAACAATTGCTTCGGAAGAACAAGTTTGCTTCGGAAGAACAAGTTTGCTTCGGAAGAACAAGATTCCTGCGGAAGAACAATTGCTTTGGAAGAATAAGTTTGCTTCGTAAGAACAAGATTTCTGCGGAAGAACAATTGCTTCGGAAGAACAAGTTTGCTTCGGAAGAACAAGATTCCTGCGGAAAAACATTTGCTTCGGAAGAACAATCATCTACGGAAGACAATACTCCCGCGGAGTCCAAACACTTGTATTCAAACAATACAAGTGTTACAAGTCAGCTATGCGAATCCTAAGAAATCCGAAGATTCCTTAATAAAAACAATTTAAATCCCAAGAGATCTGGTGTTTCCTTAACAGAAACATCATTGTCTATTGTAGGACCAGTGAATGGGGTCACTTTACAACACAACAACACAAAGAGGAGATTAACCAAACCTTAATCAAACAGTGAACTGGATTAACCACATGTAAGACACTAAGAACACAAGTAATGTAAGAGACAGAACACAAGAACACAAGTATATGGTTTTCAAGAATGTAGTATATTGCTTTATCTATGTTCTATTACAAGTGTTACAAAGCATAAATGAAAGATACAAGAACATGAGATACTTATACTACATCCTACAGCCGACCATACTATGAAAGCCAGCTGGATACAACAGACTAGACACAAACAAAATCAATCGTAGAGTCAAAAGACCGATTGCCTTTTGACTAGTGACTATGACATGCCATAGCTCACATCCTTATCTATTACAAAAAGGATAAAGTACATGAAGTAGAAAGTTACAGACTCAAGACCTCAATGTACAGTTACCAAAAGCATGGACCTTTTCACCAACTCAACCCAGTTGGTGGCTTTACAGAGATCCAGCGGAAAGGGGTCCAACTTTATGGAAAAGTACATCAGATAAAGCATGTTACTAAAAGTCTTCAGAAGAAATCTGTCTTCAAGAGTTGAGGCTTCGGAAGACTTTGTCTCTTAAGCTTCAAAAGACTTCATCTTTGGCTTCAGAAGATATTGGTCTTGGCTTCGGATGATTTTACACTTTGGAGTATTTTTTGTTGCAAGTGTAAAACTTCCTAAGCATTCTTCTTTAGTACTTGTGCAGCATGCATGCAGAAAGACTTTGGATGTTTGGGTTGCATCAGCCTCTTCATATATTCTCTACAACTATATATATGGATCCTAGGTTTCGAATCAAACACGACAACAACAATACAACAAACACATCACACAACCAAACCCTAGCAGCCGTCACATCATTCCATAAAATTTTCAATATTGGTCATTATTTATTTGTAATTATTAACGTGTTTTAATGAAATACAGTTGATTTAAACAGATCATTAGTTGTGTTTCATCAATCATGTTCTTGAATATTTATTGATGTTTGAAAAAAAATTTTAATATTTACAATTAAACGAAGCCAATGGTGATTCCGCAATCGTTGACTTGACAACAATTAATATTGATAATTCCTGATTGCGATCCTTGTATTCACAACAGTCTATGACAATGATAGTTGCACTTGTTGCTTATAGTGGAAATGCAGAGATGTAACAATCGGGGTCCTCTTAAAACACTTTGTTAACTGACCTTACGTCAAACACAGTCAACCAAGAAAATCCAATTTGAATCCCACCATCGGGGGACAAGCAAAGTTAGCTTACGCTCAACATGACAAATACCAAATTAAATGAATGTTGGAACGCTTAAAAGGCTAACACTTTAAGTCTTAAGATTAACCCATGAACAAAGAATACATGCGCATACAGTATCACTACTCTGATAAAACTTTCATGAAGATTACGCGCATATCAAATAAATAATATTGTACGATAACTAGAATGCTAGGACAAGCAACATCTCATAAGGACCGGGACTATTGTCATAATATAAATCCCATTAAGGTTCTAAATGGATGAAAACTTTTATATGAGTAGAGATGAAAGATTGCTTCCATATCCTTCGTGAAGTTTTATACGAGTTAAGACTGTCGTGTCCCCAAAGTATATAAATGAAAATTTGTACCGACTATGATTGTTATCATCCGACAGGATTCGCAAGACTTCTCATGCATGAAAAATTACAATTACGTGTGCACCCGTGATGGTAATTTGCTTTGCATGGTCACCCCTAGTTCCTTCTATCCAAGCTAACATACCTTGTCAAGTACAGAGTGTTATCAATGATAAAGGTATCAAAGATATAGTTATTAAACCAAGGGTCAAATAACCAAAGTTGTACGAAAGAACCGACCGAGGAAATATTCAATTGGTCAAGGAATTGTCGATGCGCTCAGGTCAAATGGATAAACAACATTATGGTAATTAAACTTCGATAAGTTGTCTCGTAATGTGTATGGTAGCCGCTAGTACAACTATTACCTGGCAGAGAAGTGGCAAGGTATGTAAAGAAGGATTGGTAGACGCAACTCTCGTCTGCGAATCGCATTCAACAGGAGGAAGAATATGCTCCTAATGAACCATCCAAGTTAGGTACCAATGGTATTGTATCTGATTCCGAGAGGTATAATGTAAAAGGTAAGGTACATGTAATTTGTAAATAAGCTTCTCGTGACTCATAACAACTCGGAGTCACATGTATGGAGAAACATGTGGTAACAACGGGAAATTAGGACGAACTGGCCTTTTTCCCATAAACATAGAATGAAGAGATGATTATGTCATTCCTGTAATCGAACGGTCACAGAAATACACCATAACAAGCAAATCCGATGCATGTATAGCAAACAGACAAGGCAAACTAATGAAGAAAAACGTGTCTATGTGTGTGTAACTAAGGCACCAGGCTATAGTCTAAATACAATGCAAATTTATTTTAAATCGCTATAACCATTGGCTCTGATACATATCTGTCACACCCTCAATTTCCACAAACGGGAAATACCGTTAGGCACGTGACATACCAGAATCTTAGCCATTAATTACACCAAATGACTCAACAATTACAAAACATAACTTGTCATTTAACTTAAAATTTCCAAAATTCAAAGTTAAATATGAAAACATGAAAATAATGCAGAAGCATATAGATTCATAAATGAAATGGCACGGACACACGCAAACCAAATAATATAGTTTGTAGAAACTATAAATTGTTCATTAAACTCTACATTGATGAATGTAGCGTGAGATGTTCCCATTCGTGCGCACTGTAAGAACCTGAAAAAAACATGCAAAAGTGTCACCACAAGGTTGGTGAGTTCATAGGTTTAAATAAGTAAATATGTTTGAATGTTTGCTTGGTAAAAGTAAACAAAGGTATACCATAGGTAGCTACCCTATATATTAAGTTACTTAGCATTTTGAACCAAAGCTGTCTTTTTGTGAGTTGTTTTGCTTTCCATCATGTCTTATCAAAGAACAATAGCACGTGTCTAGGTCAATTAAACACCTGTTTGACCTCCAGTCAAGTTAGCGCGACTAACGCGGGTGGGGTTTGTCAAACCCAGTAGTACTACTCAAAATTACCTTGTCAACCCATTATTAATGGTTCGAGTGTGTAAGGACTTGCGTGATAGTGTTTGCACTACTATTATAGGTGATATACCAATAATACTAAAACCAGTAACGAGCACATATATATACATGTAAATATATATATATATACAAAGCAGCGCACACACAGATTATATAATTACATACGTAGAATACGTCCATGAATACGTACGCAACGAGCACACACAAGTTCAAACCCGCAAACGAAAAATCATACGTAGAAATTGTAACCCGGAATCTCAAAATCGTATAGTAATGAATACGAATAGAGAACGAGAAAGGTCGTACCACGCGAGGCTGTTTTCGGTTGTTGATTAAGGTTGTCGGAGACGATGACGGTTGTCAAGAGTTCGCGGTTGCTAGCGATGTCGAAGGTGCCTGGTTGCGAGGGTCGGGCAGACGCCATGGAAGTCTTTGCTGGAGGAGCACACACACAGAGGAGAGGTTGACGGTGATCTTGAAGGAGGAGACGACAACAGGGATGAGTAGGGTTACGAGGGTTTGAGAGTTCCAGAAGTTAGTTTTTAAGGAGTTTAATGTTTGGGGTAGTACTACTTTTAGTCCCTCAAATTTTATTAATATGCCATTATTAATGATTTGTGGCTAGTTAGTTTTGAGTAAGTTAAATTAAATTAGTTAGATCAAAGCTAAGAATCAAGGTTTATTATTTTTCATTCTCTAACTTTAGTGATTAATGAATGTAATCAAAAATTATGGAATGATGGGGATTAAGTTAACGATTAGTAAACGATGCATTCCTTGAATTTAATATATACAAGAATGCAAAAGTTAACGACATTAACCTGAAAGTACGGGCTGTCACACATGAGGAGGATTTACCAAAGACAACGTTCATGACTTGATATGGACATTACGAGTTCTTAGTCATTCCGTTTGGGCTGAACAACACTCCTTCAGTGTTCATGGATCTTATGAATGGGGTATGCTAACCCTATCTGGATAAGTTTGTAATCGTGTTTATAGATGATATTCTCATCTATTCTAGATTGCAGGAAGACCATGAACAGCACCTTCGAGCGATACTAAAATTATTAATTGAAGAGAAACTTTACGCCAAGTTCTCAAAGTGTGAATTTTGGTTGCGGAAGTGAAGTTCCTTTTACACGTGGTTAATGAAAAGGGAATCCATGTTGATCCTGGAAATATTGAAGTAGCTAAAAAGTGTGACGCTCCTAAGACGCATTTGGAGATACAACAATTTTTAGGATTGGCAGGTTATTATCAATGATTCATTGCAACCTTCTCTAAGATCACACAACCGTTGACGATGTTAACCCATAAGGATAAGAAGTTTAGTTTGAGACATAAACAAGAGGATGCATTTCAGAGGTCGAAGGAAAGGTTATGCAATGCATCGATTTTAACCCTCCCTAATGGGTCAAATGATTTTTTGGTGTTTTGCGATGCATCACATAAAGGTCTAGGTTGTGTACTTATGTAAAAGGATAAGGTGATTGCTTATGCCTCGGTCAACTTAAGGTTCACAAAAATAACTATATGGCACATGATCTGGAATTAGGCGCAGTGGTGTTTGCACTTAAGATATGGAGGCATTATTTGTATGGTACCATGTGCGTTATCTACGCTAATCATAAAAGTCTTCAACACATCTTTGATCAAAAGGAACTGAATATGCGTCAAAGGCGATGGGTGGAACTCCTAAGTTATTATGAGTGTGAGATTCGATATCATCCTGGAATGGCGAACGTAGTAGTTGATGCCTTGAGTAGGAAGGAGCATGTTAAACCCCTATGTCCGTGAGCGTTGGGGATGACTATTCAATCGAAGTTTAAAATGAAAATACTGTTGGCTCAGGGTGAAGTGCTGAAGGAGGAGAATGTTGCAAGTGAAGAGTTCCCAGGGTTAGACAAACAGATGAACTGTAAAGAGGATTGTGTACAGTATTTTATGAATCGTATATGGGTACCTAAGTGGGGCAATGTTCGAACCCTAATTATGAACAAGGAGGATAAGTCCAAGTATTTTTTCATCTTGGTGCAAACAAAATGTACCAAGATCTTATGGAATTGTATTGGTGGTCAGGTATGAAAAAGGATATTGCAAAGTATGTGAGTGAATGCTTTACTTATTCGAAAGTCAAAGCCGAACATCGGAAGCCGTCAGGTCTGTTGCAACAACCGAAAATTCCTGAATGGAAATGGTAAAATATAGCGATGGATTTGATCACTAAGATGCCTAGAACAAGTAGTGGGAATGAACTGATTTGGGTCATCGTGGGTCGAGTGACAAAATCTGCTCATTTATTGCCTATTTGTGAGGACTATAAGATTGAGAAATTAGCGAGAATATATGTGAATGAGATTGTGGCTAGGTATGGAGTGCTTGTGTCAATTATATTAGATTGTGACAATCGATTTAAATCACGGTTTTGGCAGACTCTACAAACGGCAATAGGTACTCGTCTGGATTTAAGTACTGCCTATCATCCACAAACGGATTGTCAAAGTGAACAAACAATAAAAACTCTAGAAAACATGCTTAGGGCAGGTGTGATTGACTTTGGTGAGAGTTGGGATACTCACTTACCATTGATCGAATTCTCTTATAACAACAATTATCATACGAGCATTGGATGTGCTCCGTTTGAGGCATTGTACAGAAGGAAGTGTAGATCTCTGGTGTGTTGGGCGGAAATAGGTGCAAGTCAATTAACATGTCCAAAGATTATCCATGAAACAATTGATAAGATTTTTCAAATCAATGATAGGGTTAAGGCAGCTCGAGATTGTCAGAAAAGTTACACCATGGGCGATCGTGTCTTGTTAAAAGTTTTCCTTTGGAAGGGAGTCATACGGTTTGGAAAGAAAGGGAAACTAGCTCCGAGATATGTAGGGTCGTTCGGGATCACTGAAAGAATTGGTCTATAGTGTATCGATTAAGGTTACCTCAAGAACTTAGTGGCGTACATAATACATTCCATGTATCAATTCTTAAGAAATGTTTAGCGGATAGGTCCCATCATGTGCCAATTTAGGAAATCAAGATTGACGAGAAACACCACTTTATGGAGGAACCGAAAGAAATTAAGGATCGAGAAGTGAAGCAATTGAAGACAACAAGATCCTTGTTGTGAGAATGAGATGGAACTCTAAGCAAGGGCATGGGTTTACATGGGAACGGGAAGACCTAATGAAATCTAAATATTCTCATTTGTTCGTGGATAAGGCTTTAGAATCTAACTCCAACTGAATTTCGGGACGAAATTCTCTCAACTGGGGATACTGTGACATCTGTCACTATCAGGTCCGTCAATTGATACGAAGCTCGTTAAATCTTCTCGTGCATTTATTATTCTCGTGTAAATAATTCATTCTCGAATAGAATATCACCATATGTACTTTACGTGTTAACCTTAATATTATAATAATGACGAATTAGACAAATATCATACAAATGATAATTAACAAAAATCAAGTAATACTAGTGTAATTAATACTATTATTATGATTATTATTATTATTATTTATATTATTGTTTTATTATTATTATTATTATTATTATTATTTTATTATTATTATTATAATTATAATTAAAGTTTAGGGTTCAAATTGTAATTTAAGCAAACTGAAGGGAATCATTAATTAGAAGTAAAGGGGCTAAACTGTAAAATGTGTATATAAATACAACTGTCGGGTAAAAGAAAGAAACCACCGACGTTCACCACAACCCTAATCACCCAACTGTCGTCACGATCTGCCCAACCCCTCCCCAAGCCTTCTTGTCGCAACCAAGCAACCGCCGTTGAGCCGTCATGTTCTCCCGTAGTGAACCGCAGGTACATCTTGTGTGGATCCGTTAACCGCAGGTCACTGTCTCGTTGTGATTCGAGTGTCGTGTAGATGCCATTCAAGTGCCCGGGCGTGTCAGAATGGCATTCGGGCGGGCTGTAATGTCATGGCGTAGCGGTAATGTTCAGGTGTATGCTTTAGTTCATTTATGCGTGTGTGTGTGTGAATTTATATATGTGTAAGTGAAGGTGTATCACCCCAAAACACCATACAAAACCTGAAACGGTAAAAAGTAAAGATTGATACTATATCCAGAAATGCTTAACCGTGGCTCACCCGGGCCAGCGACTGACCCTGATTGGCAACAAGGCCATGGTCTACCCAAACTACACTCGGCCCATATCGCGACTCGCCCGAGCCACATCAGAACCATGTCGTGGCTCACCTTCAAAGAGCGTACCATGGCTGCATGAACGAGGGGGTTGGGATATGAAGTTGCGGCTGGATAGGCAAACCCAACACCACGGCTGGGCACATTAAAACCAAAACAAAGGCTCAATTTCATGAAACCCTCGTGTTAAACACTTATGAAAACTTTCACGTAAACTTGGTAACCAAGGAAGCCATCCATTAGTTACAAGGGAATAAGAAGGAATTGCAAGATAACAAAACGAGTAAAGCCAAAACATTGGCAGAAGGTCAGAGCAGCCCCCAAATCCCCAAGTCAACTACAAAGACAAATCATCGGAGAGCTAGTAGAGCTCATAGGTTTCTACCTGTGACTAACTTAGTGCACATTAAAACCAAAACAAAGGCTCAATTTCATGAAACCCTCGTGTTAAACACTTATGAAAACTTTCACGTAAACTTGGTAACCAAGGAAGCCATCCATTGGTTACAAGGGAATAAGAAGGAATTGTAAGATAACAAAACGAGTAAAGCCAAAACATTGGCAGAAGGTCAGAGCAGCCCCCAAATCCCCAAGTCAACTACAAAGACAAACCACATCAATGCCATTCAGAAACCCTTTGCACCAAAAAGATATAAAACCCCTGGCTAGGGGATTTCAGTCACATATCATTGACCACAGGCTTCCAAAAATAGAACCATGTTATTTCTTGTCCCCATACACCAACACTATAAATACTCTTTCCTTCCACAGGTAGAACACATTCGCATTCTCAGAACACTTTCATTATAAACTATTTACTTATCAATTCTCCCTTTCAAAGTTGTACCAACACAAATACTTACTCTCGCGCCGGAGTGTGGTCTCGGGGAGAAAACCCTTTCTGTCCGAGGCGAGGCTCACGGTGTAGTTTTTGTCTCATAGATACTCCCGTCGGCTGAAGTTAATACCAAGTTCTAGCCAGATCTTTGATACTTTGGTCAACCGAAGTCAAGCTCAGCCGAAGCCAAGCCCAGTCAAGGCCAAGTTCCAGCCTAATCTTTGGTAACTACCCCATTCTCGCACTGCTCTCAAGTCTTAATCCCTTGATTAG
>BJCM01085407.1:0-10583 GCA_018326385.1 Flaveria bidentis
GGTGGCGGTGCATCGGTGGCTAGGGTTTGTTTGGGGGTTTAGAGGGAGAAAGTGGGTTGGAGGCATTGTGTCAATGGGGGTGAAATAGAAGAAGTGGTGAGCGGGAGATTATCAGGTGCTTCGCGCCTTTGGGTTTGATTTTGGAGGAGCGTGTTGGTGTTGTGGAACTCACTGGAGTTGGTGGTAGTAGTGTGATTATTAAATTATATAAAGTGAAAGCACGTGATGTCTTTTTCTCAGTTTGTCAAGAAGCTTTTTGTTTAATATCGTGTGTTTCAGAAAACAAGATACAATTTCATAAATGTTTTATTTTTTTATTTATAATCACTCACAATTATCTTTTATAATATAAGTCATACATTTACATAAAATAAACGGGTTGTTAATGGTTGAATGTTCTAGACAATTTTGTAGTATTACGAGGATGTGTTTTTGTATTATAGAGAATAATAGTAATTGTTGTCGTGTTCTTTAGCCTGGTTCAGATCAAACCATTTGAAGCGAAACAAATTAATAGGTGAAAGGTTTAACGAGTTGACATGTTAACCATTTGAATAGCCAACTAACGATTTTATTCATAAGCATTAAACTAAAGAAACTTTATTCAATGGTCTAACATGATATTTTTTTCATAAGGTTGTAGGTTTTACTTCTTCAACTGACTACGTATAGTATTTTTAGTTTTTGTTAAGAAAAGTAAAAGCTTTAATTCTAACTTGCGTGTAAATATAAATTTAAGTTCGCTTGTAGATGCATACGAACAATTATTTTTTATCAAGCAAAGTTTAACCGTCAAAAAAGCAACCTCTAAATCGGAATTCAGACCTCTGCTCATAAAACTAAATAAAAACTCAATATCTAAACTTAGAATCCTAAATATAAAAATGACGTTACTCGTTCAGCAATAAAAGTTTGATGGCTCGACCTAGTAAAAAATTAAAAATTATCCTCTTGTTATAAATACATAGAGCAAAAGGTTATGAAGTTGATGAAAAAAGTTTTGAATTCCCCAATACACACATTATATTTTTTTTGAACGGTCAATAATATAATATTACTTCACTTCAATCTACATATACCTCATGTCTCATGTAAGACTTCAACAACATATATTTTACACAAGTGGCATATATATTTGCTACTAGGCCATTGTCACTACTCACTAATCAGTAATCATACATACGCTGTTATAAATGTGAATAGCATACAAGTAAAAAGGTGACACCTAAAACACTTTAGCTTTAATATATGTCCATACATTACTATATCATTAAAGCATATATGAACCTGCAACTTATTATCAAAGGAAACGGCAACCATGAACGGGTTTTTACTGGTTATGTTTGTTTGTAGGTCACTAACTTCACAAAACAAATATTTTACGTAATATTAATTGTTGTTTTGTTCTTTAGTTTAGTTTTAGTTCAGACCAAACCATCCAAATTGAAACAAAGAAAAAGGCCTTTAACACCCTACAAAAGAGTCTGGGAAAATACATGCTCTATATATCTTTAACCACGAATCGTAATAAATACATGGGTATGTACCAGTTTCAACCAATAAACGAGTCCAACTCGAGACACTAAATGTAAAAACATTGCAAAATATGTTTGCTTCATTAAAACCTTCTTCCACTAACGGATCTTGAAGTATGACCATGACTGTTGTGATTAATTCTTCATGTCAACAAGAAACATCTTGGCTCGCCTATAGACAGACCGTTTATCAAATTTTATAAGAAAAGTAAGATCAAAATAAGTTATACACTGACAGATGATATTAATCATGAAAATGGTTTAAATATATGAATAGTAATAAATAAATGTTCAAAACTATATCATGAATATGATATAAACTTAAAGGTGGCAAGATGAACGCTGGGTTTCGACATGTTTGGGTTAAAAGTTAAAACGCAACATTCTAGCAAAAGTTGATACTTGAAACTGGCAGGAAAATACTTTTTAAACCATTAATCATCAGCAAAATATTTAACCATAAAATACTAAAAGTTACTACAGGTAGCCACTACTTCATAGTATGTTTTGTCAAAATAAATGAAGCGTTTTAACTGTTTCTTACCTTATAAGTAAAGATTGTGACACGAAAGTTGATTAGACTCTTGCTAAACTCCTGCAGCCGCTTTAGCCTCAGAATCTGTCTTACCCTGAATAGATTTTCAATAAGGTGAATTACGAGAAAAAATAAACTTATTTAGAGCAATGAAACATGATGCCAACAATTGAAAATCATATATTTATAACATACGATTAGTGGATGTAAAATTGTCACCAAAAGAGGTGGCAAAATGGGCAAGGAGTGTAACTGGTTCAGGTAAAATGCAGGACCCCTGCTTGTACCAAAACGAGTTGGTGAGTTGGTGGGATACTCTTTGACCAGATCTCTTTAAAAACAATTAGTGTGTCATGCTGATCACAAAAGTCAAATAATTTACATAGTACGATAACTTTTTGAATAAAATGATTTAAGAAGTTTTATTCATTAAAAATACACTTTGAGCAACATTCAAGCCGGGTAAATTAAAATTAGCAGCAATAAAGGGAAGAGTCGGTTACTCAAGAAATGAGAAGATTCGTTGGGTGTAAAGAAAAATTTTCAAATAAGTGATCTGATAATAGCAAGGAACTGATCATCTGAGTAGGAAGAAATCAGTTTTTATTGTTTGGATAACAACTGTCTGCTTTTAGGTTTTAAATCATTTTGGGGTAAAAATCAGTTTTGGGTCGTTACTTACAAACTAGCTGCAAGCCTGCAACAAAACTAATCATCAAAGGGTAAAAAGATTAAGAAAACACTTGTTTACCCCGACTACTAACCTACTAAAAAGATGTTTATTTTCATGTCACAATCTGCCACGTCTATTTTCACAAAAATGACCTCTTTCGTCTAATAATCTATATTTCTTAAATAATCATAATGTGTTGAACACTTATCTAATTATTACAACTTCAACCAAACACTATCTTCTATGGCGAAGTTTATTAATTCATTTTGATAAACCAAAATCACTTGTTCAGTTTCAAAATGCACATCCAAACACCCTTAATAGAGAAGTTCAGTGTCATACCCCAGATGAAGAATTTCGAATTTTCCTTGTAGGTGTCCTCATGGTGACAAATTCTTCGGCTGATGTAGGATGAACACCAATTGTTGAGTCAAACTGTGCCTTGGTCAACCCAGCTTTAATAGCAACAGCAAATCCCTGTATTTTATCAAAATCAGATTATATAATAATAATATAAGAAAAAACTAGAAAAGCACAAGAAATACGCAAGTAACCTGAACAATTTCTGCTGATTCTTCACCACACATGTGTAACCCAACGACTTGATTAGTTTTTGCAGACACTACAAGTTTCATGAAAACTCTATCTGGAAGGCCCGATAGAGTAGCCTTTAAGGGCCTGAAATTTGCTGTATAGACATCGACGTCACCATATTCTTCTATTGCCTGCAAATTTTGTACGAATTAGTAAATGTATATGCTAATATAACATATTGAAGTTCGAGGTGAAATTTTGACCTGTTTACTTAAATGGGTTGATTTGGATTATGCTTTACCTCTAACAGATCAAATGATTCATATAAAGGAATGGCTAAAAAGGAAACGGGTCAGAGGTTGTTCGAAGAGTAATTTGACGCATAAACCCTCTTATTTCTTTTTTATAAATAACTACATTATTTGTTGAACAATATGATTTTAGTAATCATATTCAACCTGTTTTAACCCATACAAAAAGTGATCAGTCAACTTTTCACATTACACTAAGGTCTAAAAGCCGCATGTGCAGCCCATTTTGCCACTAAAAACATCATACTGGAAAAACAGAACTTCTATTGGCATATATGACATGCTAATGATTTACAAAAAGTATATAAGTTTTTTGGACAAAGTGTTTCAGATCAATCCAAACAATTTAAAGTACTCATTTTAACGGGTTACCCAACCCGTGTAACCAGTCCTTTCACTACCAATTAAAGTGTAGCAGTCAATCCCAGTCATGACCGTCACCTGTTGCTCACTAAGCCCGACTTGCCCGATTGGTGGCTGGGAGAATACTGCAGATGGTACAGCCCTACAAAACAATTAAAAAGTAAACAATGAGACACACGGTTTAAGCAATCAGTCAAATTAAAAAGAAAAAAAATACCTAAAATCTGGTTTGGTTGGTTCATTTGCAAAAAGGGTTTTGGCTAATGCCCCGCCCTCCATCAAAGCAACAGGAGTTAGATTCATTCTATCAGTAACATCTCCAACAGCCCAGATCGATGGAACCGATGAACGAGAATATTCATCAACCTGAACATCATCAAGCATACAGGTAACAAAACAATATAAAAATTGACCCCCCAAACATATATTATATATAGACCACAAAAGGCAAAAAAACAAATGTACCAGTATTGCTCCATTCTTGTCCAGTTTCACACCCACAGCCTCCAATCCCAAATTCTGCAATGTCAAACAAATATATAAATTACAAATCATCTACTCCTATGTATAAAAAAAGGTAATATGTTTGCTTTGTGTCAATGCACTTATGAGTTGACACTCGATGACTTAAATTTAGTTGAGAACTTAAAAGGTCCAATATATTGGAAGAGGAAAACAAATAAACTAAACTAAGTGATTATGTTGAATTAATGTTGCCATTCAATATGTCTATCATCCATGTTTACTATCAGAGGTGGCAAAATGGGCGGGTCATGCAGGCTGGGCATCAAGTCAAAATGGGTAGTTTGCGGTAATTGTCGGGTGGACCTACAACAATATTTTCCAATTTTACATAAACAGTTAATGTCATATATTAATATATATGAAACACTGATTAACAAAACTATATTATTACAGTAATAATATGATTATTCTCTTAATACAAAAAGTTGGAAAAAGTTGTAAGCAATAAAAATGCACTTTGGAAGATCATCTTCCCTTTTAGCTAAACTTGTATATTTGAACCATTTGATCAGTTAGGAACAAACTATAACCCATATCGGCCCATTTATAAGTAAATGGACCAAATATGCCACCTCCATTCACTATCAAAGTGATCTACCTTCATGTTTAATTCTTCCCCAACTTCTATCTAAATATAACACATGTATTTTGTATTAATATGTGTACTTATACTTTTGAGTATGAGATATCTAATATGTGCATGAAATAGGAAGATATTAAAAAGAATGTAGCTTCAAGCTGCAATTAACGAGACAATACATGCTCAACTTTTTGATTGAGATACACCGCAACATCCTTCATGAAAGAACAAAAAAATAATAGGCCTTTTGATATGTAAATGCTTGGCAATTAATTCTTGTATTGTAATTTTACTTGAAAAAGTACCTTTGTATTAGGCTTGCGCCCTGTGGCAAACATAACATGTGAGAAGCCGTCAATTGTTCCTTTATTAGTTTTTAAGGATAATGACCCATCTGCAGATTTGATAACTGCTTGTGGTGATTCCTCTGTGTGGAATTCAATTCCTTTTAATGACATTTGCTCGGCAACGAAGTCTCTAATCTATTTAAATCAAAAGGTTAGTTATTTTTAACACAATAGGTCCAATAAGAGACTGACCATTGAACTGTTGTACTTGGATTTTCTATAACAAACCAACAGCTCTTCTTGGGAAAAAACAGAGGTGGCAGAATGGATGCGGGTCAAAATGGGGGTGTCGAATGTCAATTGCTACCTCATTAACACTATAGTTTTTTTATTTTACATGTTCGACCTGTTAACATGTAAAACAGAACCCAGACCAAATCACTTATAAATCTTAGGTATGCATTGCTACCTCTAGGTAAAAACCACTCTAGTTAAGAAAAATGAGTGACTTTTGACATGTTAAAAAAGAGAAGTAGAAAGAAGAATCATTCTTGACGTTTTCTGTTGAATAAAACTCTTCTTACAAAGGGTAGAGTATAATTTGTAAGTTTGAAAAGTCAAATCTTGTTTATATACCATATAAGTCTTGTTTGCAATGTCTCACCTCATCATCAAACCCACGTAAAACCTGCTTTTGACGAATAAATACGTGTACATCACTTTGCAAACCGTTGAAAATACCAGCAAATTCAAGCGCAATGTAACCGCCACCAACAATTGCAATTTTTGTAGGTTTTGATGGCAAATCAAGGGCGGCGTCTGAATCTAAAATATATTCTCTTCCAGGAATATCTGGAATGAATGGGCGCCCACCAACTGAAACTAAAATATTTCTTGCGGTGTAGAGTTTCCCGTCAACATCCACTGTGTGTGGGTCCACAATCTGCTTGCATAATTATACAATATACATGTCAAATAATTGAATGTTAAAACAATATGGAGGACGATAAAGTTTTTGTAGGTTTGCTTTCTATCAACTTTCTTTTGTGAATGGTACAATCTAGTGAAGTGTAAAACTTTCACCACACAACATAATCAATCACGAGAATGTGACTTCTTTAATATTACCACAATAACTAAAATAAGAATTCAGAAGATTTAGGCTTTTTCCATAAGAAAACAACACACTTTCACATTTGTGTTCTTTTAGTCATTTTACTAACTTTTTTGTAACATTTAAGTCATCAACGATGGCTTTGTATGTCATTTGGTTCATTTTGTAACTGGCTGTCGAACATCACAACTTTTTGTATAAAAATGTTAAAGGTATATATAAAATGTTAGCTTATATACAATGTAAAATTTCATATAGAAAAATTATATTTACTGATTACAAAATGATCCCATGTGTACACAAAGCCATCTTTTAATAACCCAAATGCAAAAAAAGTAAAATATAATCACTAGAACGGCTTAAATGTGAAAGCAAGTCAATAATTTATGGAGAAGAAAATGCCAAATTTATGTCTCAATATCAACCTCATCAAAGTCAAATAGCCAAAAGTAATTTTTTGTTCACCGTTTTTGCAAGCATGAATGTTTATTTAACACCATTGTTTTCCATGTTAGTCGTTCTTCACAAGTAACCAGAAAAACAAAAGATAGAAGTACTTCAAAAAGAATAAAACATAACCTTTCCACGTCCTTCAATCAATTTAACGCCTGCATTATTTAAAATGTTCTTGTATATTCCAGTCAGACGTTGTAACTCAGCATTTTTATTAGCCATTAAAATGCTCCAGTCATGTACTGGTTCAGAGTTGTATGACCATCCAAAACCAAGGCTCTCCTCAAATTCATGAGAATATTTAGATGCATAAACAAGCAGTTTCTTTGGTACACATCCACGAAGCACGCACCTTTATTCCAAATATTAGTTTATCACCAGAGCAACATATTCATACCACCATGCATCAAAATAAAGCATTGATTATACCAATGATATATGGTCAAAATTCACCATATGTGTTAGATCATCAACATAATCTTACTTGGTAAGAATATAATAAATATCATAGCCACTAAAATACAATGTTTATAATCATCATAAACCTTATAAACCCGGTACTAAAATTCCCTGATATACTTACAAACTTATAAAACATTCTATGGCAGACCTAAGAATATTAAATATCAATTCAAGACAGACTTGCCATAAAGCATGCTCAATAAGAATCAATTTTAAGTAGAGAACATACACACTTGTACAAAATTCTGTAATTGTCATACATAAAACGGTTGTGTAACCATATAACCACTTCTCTTTCTCTTACTAACACTACGTACAAGGGCTTGTGCAGTTTCCCGCTTAAAATTCCTTCCGTATTGAGTGTGCCCCTATTAATCATTTTGTTCTTTATCATTTTCCTATTAATGCCAACTACAACGACTCGTTTTCCTGTTTCATTATTCTGCTTATTTTGCATTTCATACTACCAAAACAAAATCAAACTTTATAACTTTGTAACCACAATTTTTTCATACAAAGGTCATCATGAAATCAAAGAACTATACACCCAAAACTTATGAAAAAAACAAGATCAGAGAATTAATTTCAAGGTTGCATCCATATTTGATCGTCAGCCCACTATCAATTAAGGGGAAGTCCCGGCTTACATCTACTTAAATATCACTAATTCAGTATCAAAACCACATAAAACTTCCCATTTTGCAAATTACGTGCTGAAATGAAAGAGGTTGCATCAATGATTCAATAAACTTTCAACAAAACCAACTACTCCAGCATCCTAATTGTAACAACACCAGCTCTAAGTTCTGACCCAAATTCAAACAAAAAACAATAAGTTTAGGTTAGCAACTTACGTTCCGCCTACCCCTCCAGTAGTCTCCGAAGAAATCGTAGCAAACGGAAGCTCACAAACCGCCACCGAAGCCCCAAAATTCGCCGCAAAACGCGAAGCCCTAACGCCACCGCTACCGGCGCCGATCGTAAACAAATCGAAGTCATAGCTACGCGGCTCGGCGCCGTTGGTCGACTCGGCTCTGGTGGAGAACCTACGGGACTTCAGTACGGCGTTTCGGCTGTTATCGGAGAGAAAACCTAGGGCTTTTTTGGAGAGATTGAAAGTAGATGTGTGACACCAGTGTGATGATGATAATGATGATGATGATTGAGGAGTAATAGTGAATGGAGAACGATTTAGGGGTGATAATTTGTGCCTGTAGATGAAGGTTTGAATGGTTGAAGATGAGAGAGATGTAGTGAGCTTTGGTGTGCTCAGAGATGACGCCATTGTTGGTCCGTACGATTTTCACTGATGATGGTTGAAGATGACAAATGTTTGTTTTGTTTGTAGTTTGTAAGGTCCGTTTTACTGTGCGTACCCTTTGAGGTGATTTTGTTTTGCTTTTGGTCCCTGAAGAATGCACCACCGACTCTTGTAGGCTGACGAATGTGTAATGTTTCTAGTGTGTATGAGGATAGTAGGTTTGATATGACATCACGTTGAAGTGAATGTAAGAGGAGGATGTTTAACATTTCACCAAACAAAATTACTAAAATAATCATTGACCAAATAAAATACAAAAAGTGAGCATTAAGTTTGACCTCTCGCCAAGAGCGAGGAAAATTCATATTCCCTCGCCCACGTGTAACTATCTCGCCCACGTGGAAAATGGGTAAAAATATTCGGTTAGCGAGTGGTACAACAAATGAGGCGTGGGATTTGACCCACCCCTCGCCGAGTCAACGAGGGACACAACAAACGAAGCGAGGAATTTGACCTCGATCTCGCACACCGAGGCGAGGGTTCAATTTTCAGGCGAGGGTACGCACCCCTAGGCGAGGGATGCAAGCCAGGGAACGTCAATCTAGGCGAGAGATGTGATAAAACCCTCGCCGAGTCAAACGTGAAAGTCAATGAGGGGGTTGTAAACTCGGGGCAGGGATTTGACCTTGGGGCGAGAGATTTGACCATAGGGCGACGGACACGAAAACCCAGGCGAGGGCCTATTTAAATGGCGAATCCGAGTGTGGGGGATCATGTGGGTTCGGTTTACACCAAAAAAAACCTATTTTTTTCTAAAGGTTTACATTTTTATAACTAATCTTCTAAGTTTATAAATTGTTGTAATGAAGCACGAGGTTAGTTTTTTTTCTTAATTGCTACTTCTATTGTTACGCAAATTTGTTATTATGTGAATGTATTATTATTACGTTTAACATAAGTTTATTATTTTTATGCAGGGTTTTTATGCATCTAACAGTATTACTATTAGATGTAATGTTAAAGTTGCAAAACAAATTTATAATAAACTAAAAAACAATCCTGATCAACTTCTTATATTTAATAGCACATGTTTTGCAAATTGGTTATTATGTGAAAGTATTAATAACGATGCATCACTTATTCATTTAATATTACAAACGCAAGTTCCTACCAAAAATCCGGAGAACGGTACTAACTTTTCAATCAATGGACAAAATCTCCAATTTGATCGTAAAGAATTTTGTATCATTACCGGGTTTAAATTTGATGAAATGATGCGTCAAATTCATTCAAACACAACAAGTTTTGTCTATACCATTTTTCACCAAAATGGAATATATAAACCTACGTTAGATGATTTAAGAAAAGTTTTTGAAAACATATTACACATGTTAAATGATGTAACTGTTATAAAGGTTTGTTTATTATTACTTGTTCAACAAGGTTTTATGGGATTAGAAGGAAAAAATAATTTGAACAATCAACTTTTAGATTTAATTAGTGATTTAAGGGCATGGAATGAATTTTCGTGCGGTACATATCTTTGGAATTATACTTACCTTCATTATTATAATGCTCTTTATAAAAACGAAAGAGAAAAACAAAAGAAAAAACTAAGATGCAGTATAAAAGGATTTGTTTGGGCATTTAAGGTAAATTTTAAATTTGATAATTGTAATTATATTGATTAATTTTTATTATATGTGTAAGGCCCCGTTCCCGGAGACCTCACAGTTGGTCATTCACCGTTAGGATTACATAAAAAATTATAAGCTTACAAATTTAAGCAGCGGAATTAATTTTTACAAAAGCCATTCATCTCATTATAAACATTGTTGTCAAGCAATACGCCTTGGTTTAATCAGTTTACAAACGAATAGTTTAACTGCAATACAAAACAACAGTGATTTCTTATCAAGAATGGATGTCAGTCTTGCCCCTCCGAGTAGC
>BJCM01085408.1:0-10250 GCA_018326385.1 Flaveria bidentis
AGACAACAGCTGAAGACAAAAACTGAAGACAACAGCTGAAGACTAAGTCTGAAGACAACAGCTGAAGACTAAGTCTGAAGACAACAGCTGAAGACTAAGTCTGAAGACAACAGCTGAAGACAACAGCTGAAGACAACAGCTGAAGACTAAGTCTGAAGACAACATCGGAAGACTAAGTCTGAAGACAACAACTGAAGACAACAGCTGAAGACAACAGCTGAAGACTAAGTTTGAAGACAACAGCTGAAGACTAAGACTGAAGACAACAACTGAAGACTAAGTCTGAAAACAGCTGAAGACGAAGTCTGAAAACAGCTGAAGACAACAGAGGTTGTCACAACAGCTGAAGTTCGCTGAAGAACTTTGGTTGCTTCAGCCTTCATAATTCTCTACAGATACATAGGCTAAACACTCATTAAGTAATATTTTTAGTACTTAATATTATCTGTTTATAAATTTTTTTAAAAACAAAAAGATTTTATTATAATTTGTTTAAAAAATGTTTAATGTTTTAGAAAATTTCATATTATATAAAACTTTATTTTTTTGTTATTTAGTTTTTAATTAAAACTTGTTATTTTTAATTTCCTTCATGAAATCTATTTCTAAAAAAAGCTATTTTGATTTTAGAAAAATAATAAATAAAAGAGATAAACATAGCAATTAACAAAATTTATTTTTAATAAGAGAGAAAAGTTTGTTTGAGTATTTAAATTACTATACCACACTTTTGAAGGGAAAATTAATGTATATATGTTTAAAAAATGACAAGTGACAAAAAAACCGTGTTATAAATTTTTGTTTCACCATGAGATAATAACATTTTGAAAAAAAATATTAATAAAACTAATGATTTTAATATTTTTATGTATTTTCTCGTATAAAACATGAGCTTTAACCTAGTATCCAAAAGACATATATCTTTATAGTTTATACCTTAGTAATAGCCTGGAAAATTAACCTACCCAAAAGGTATAGTAGATAAAAACTTAATTAAGAAAGAGGAAATTAAGTTCTTTTGGTGATGCATTGAAGTGGGAGAGTGGGTGGTCTCGGTGATAGTGGTTGGACCTTTGACAAGTGATTAGGGGACCCCTCTATACTTTGTTCTCATCCAATGGACCCAAATGTCACATTTTTTATGGATGAAATAAAATTTTGAATAAATATAATGTTTACCAATTTGTCTTTAAATTAAGAAATCTAAATGTTAGGCTTAACTTAAGGTTTAAACTCTTACAGAATTTGGTATTCTTTGGGTGTGGTTCATATGCAACTCTCTAGGTACAATGAAAAATCAGTTTCAAAACCAGAACTGATTAGACACTGATCTGAATTATAGGATTGAAATCAGTATGTATTCCTCAAAAGTGAAACTAGATTGAACTCAGTCAAACTCAACCCTAACTAGTTAAAACCCGTTTTCCAAGGGTGAACCAGATTTTGTACGCCAAATGTAAGGCTCAACTCTTTAATTATTTTTTCCTTTCCGGGTTCTAGTTTGTTTCCTATCGTTCCCAAAACTCTAGTTACATATGTTATATACTTGTATTTTGATTTTAAATAAAATATTATCAAGTACCGACCCCTTCTAAAAAACAAACAAAAAAATCTCAATTTTCAAACCGGTCAACTCCCCACAAGAACTGGTTCGAAACCTGAATCGGTTCGGGGCAAAAACCTAGTTTGTTCACATCTACGCAACTTGTTTACACAAATTCACATATATACGTCTATAACTCCTCAAGAAAACAAAAAAATAGAACTCAGTTAAGATTTGGTTAGAATCACCAAAGATTAAGTAGGTCCTCAACAATTGGGATAGCTACATAGTAATGTTAGGTAAGATATGCAAATGCCAAATATATTAGGTCCTGAAAAATTCTTTTGGGGGTCATTGATAAAATTGTGTACCTTTTAGGGGATATATGAGTTCCAAAAAAAGGTTTTGCTAAATATGTGCATTTTATTAAAATATTATGAAAATATAACATTTTGTCAAAGCATTAAATGAAGCGTGTTGTTTTGTTAACTTTCCCTTTAAAGCATATACGTTTGTCAATTATCACAAGAAACTAATCCATTAATCATTACAAAACAAAAGGATTTCAGTTATAACTTATGAGAAATTGGTCACTAGACTAAAGGTAACCCTTGTGTTAAATTGTAATAATCAACTTTTCTATAAGTATCATCATCGGTGTAACTCTTAATTTCGCATTCAAATCTAACATATAGAACCTTTTTTATGGGTGTTACCTGTCTATCCCCATACAAGCCCAAACCACTTCATATAATCCTTGATAAAAGTACTTATGAACCATCTCGCGAATATTAAAGATTAAACTGTAACATCAATGAACCGTCTCTTGCAATCGCGGTCACTGTTTTATTAATTTTTAAATAACGGAGAATTTTATTAAGTGAACAGGCTACAAGCAAAGTAGAAAACTAGTAATCATGGTCACTGGGCCTAAACTTTCACATCTTGGACTCTTGGTTGTCTAAACACCAATCGGACTATATTGTCCTCACCAAACATAACTAGAATTAATTCAAGCAGGCTTAATGAATAAGCTTAACGAGTCTAATTGGCTGATTCTATTCAATTTTGGGCCCAAACTCATTTAAGGGTTGTAACATGAAACCACGCTGACACTTTTGGGCTTAGGCCGAAAAGCAAGCCCAAATGAAATTGCTACTTCAAAGTTCAAATTTTCAAATCAATATTTGCATAATTGCATCGGCACAAATTTAAGGGTGAAAAAGCCAACGAATAATGTTTAAGCCCGGTTACCGGAATAAAATCATTGGCGAAAGGCCACCCACGCCCGCGAACACAGACAACGCTAGTGAGCCGGCTCGCCCATCATTTCAAGGGAAACCTACCACCTAAAGGCCCACTGTGACCCGCTTGGAACATAATGCACCTAATGAGAGTGTGAAACTCCAACTCATGGCCTTCATTTTGTAAAGTCATAAAGTGTCTTCTTCTAAACCAGTTGATCTAGAACTCATTGGCTGGGTTGAAACTTGATACTTGAAATTGAAACCACGCAGACACATTTTCATGATTTCATCAGGTAGTTAACGACAAACAAAACAATAGAATTGCATGAGTTGAAATAACATCTTTTGGGACTGAATTTTAATTTATTTGGTTATTCTTTAACAAATATTTTTCTTTGAGTAAAGCCAATAGTTAATAAACTTTCAGATATATTTAAAAAAACCCAGAATCATACATAAGAAGAAAGCAAAATATTTAAAAACAAAAACAAAGCAAAAAAAAAAACAAAAACCACATTTAAACGTATTATTTTGGGCCAATGTGTCCACATATTGATGTGTTAATTCTTATCCGGTCGAGTTTGTATTTGTAAATATAAAATGTGAAAAGTCGGATTTAATTTGTAACCACACATGTTATGCACGTTATTATTATTGTGCGCACTTTTTATTGTGAATATAACAAAAAACAAATTAAAATATTGAGGTTTTCTATTTTGTAGCGAAGGACCGCAGGTAATCACTCGAATCTTATTTTTTCTGTCACGGAATATTAATACTAATGTGTTACGACCCTTTTTATTGTCAAATTATTGTTTATTTAGCAATGATAATTTATTTTCATTAACATTATTTCCATAAATATAGAATCCAAAATCTGAGAAAGTTAAATTGGAATTCATAATCTAAATATCTAAACCCAAACAAGACAGTTAGCGAAACGCTCACATCATTCACCTCGTTTAATACAAATCGAATGCTTGTGAGTTGTGAAGGACAATGTACTTATTTAAACAATAACATGTGGAGTGCCGTTTCAATTGGGTTTGCGTTGATTGTGATTTAAGAAATCAATGTACTTGTATATAATTACTCTAGATTTGACATTTTAAAGGGTTGGAAGTAATGATAAAATTATTTGAAGTTGAAGTGATTATCGTCTCATTTAAAAGTTATTAGATATATACACTGCTTCAAAAATCAAAACTTTTGTTTTAAATTCATGATGTCAGACATTTTATCAACTCTTAATTCACATAGATCATATAAAAAGTGCCAACCATATAGAAAAATTCCCTTTGCAAATATGTATAATACCAGAATAAGAATTTATAAAAAAATAATAGTATTTTAAGAAGTTAAATTTATATTGGTATTTTAATACCTTGAATAATTAAACAATATTAATGTTAGGTGTCACATGAAAAAAAATGATTTAGAAAATTTTGTGCTTAAATTTCGATATTGAAAAAAGGTGTCGGTGGAGATGGTTGATCACATTACAAAAACATTACTTTGGTTGGTGATGTACTAATTACAAAAGACGAAATCACCCCTCACATTTATTTGTTGTCCATGTAAAGGTAAGGTTTATTAATAGGGTTGGAAGTTTTTGGTTGTACGTAATATTAAAAATGTTTTCAGAACCGGATCGGGATGTCGAATCGGACGTCTTACTGGTTTGATGGTCGGATCGGTTGGACCGGATTCAACTATATTTTAATTATATTTATATATTAATTAAATATAAGTAATTTATATATGATTTATATATATATATCTTATAGTTATATATAAAACTTAACTATATTTATATATCCGACGTACTAATTTATGGTTTAACACCTTGTTTTTACCCATTAAAAAAAACAAGAAAACCGGTCCGGTTTCGCGGTTCGACCAGCGGTTCGGAACGAACCGGCCGGTTCGACTAGTACAAAACGAATCACACCAGACCGGACCGGAAAAACCCCCGATTCGCGGTCGAACCGATCGGACCGGCCGGTCGATCCGGTCTCAACAACATTGAATATTAATGATGAGAGTGACACCATTTGTTAGGGTCCAAACTAAAATTCATGGTACAAGTCTCTCTTCACATCTCACAACGTACTATTTGTTATGAGGATTGTCAGGTTTTTTTTTTCTTTATGAACACACTTTCAACTCTAAACTTAAAATCATATACCTACAATGCACAAGATTTAAATCATAACTATTTTATTAGAAAACATATCACTTAATCATAGAGTATTACTTTAAAAACAAAAATATTTCCTACCATATTGACAATTTTTTTTAAAAAATCATTCACCAGTTATTTACACATATGTATATCTGGTTATACACATATGTAAATCCAGATTTACACATGTGTTACTACACATGTATAAAACGAATTTTGTAAAAAAATGAGTTTTGTTCTTGTTATTAATTTTTTATATATTTTTATTAAAGAGGGAAACGATGGAAACATTATTGTTTATTTATTTTTATGTTATTATTTGTTTTATATTTTTATTATGTTTCGTCATTTACTATTTTGCCAATAAAAACGTGTGACTCAGATTATTTTTTTATTATGTTTCGTTATTACAAAAAAGTGAGTTCTCATAAAATAAATTCTCATTTGAACCCACATTTAACTAAATTATAAGGCTAAAGATAAATAATCAAACGTGAAATCTTTGTAGGGGTGGAATTGTAAACTACTTGTCAAAATTATTAAACCCACATTTTATAACATGTAACTTGTAACCTAAATATATTTTATGTAACATATTTATCTTAATGACTCAAACGTGTTTTCAAATTGAAAGAGGTTAACATGTGTAGACAAATATTAAAAAAATTGTAATATAGTAGTAAAAGAGTTATAACAAAATTGTAAATGAGTAATGTTAGAGGTTGAACTTAGGGGTGTAAGGGTTGATTAGTTGATTAATGAACGTGAACACTATCCTTAGATTTAAACAAAACACACTAGTAATTTGAACAAAGTCTATGTAACTCATTTTTCTAAACAACTCATACGTGCAAGATATTGTAATATTTGATAATAAAAAACTATAAAAAATAGTTTAACATAAAACAACCTGATTATGAAGTGGACTAAAAAGATAACCAGTTGATGCAGTCAGAAACCAAAAGATAGATAATTGAATTTGTTGATTCACGAGAATACTAGGAACAATTCTTTTAACTATTGTTGATTCACAAAGAATACTGATAATCAGGGTTTACATTAACACACACTGTGATAGAGAGAAAAATAGATTTTTTCATAAACTTCAATAATATTTCACTCATCTCTTACAATCATATAAATAAGCAAAACCAAAGTCGAATGGGCCACAAAACATAAGCAGGGCAAAAACTAAGCCAAATGTAAAGTCTAACAAAATATAAAAATATAAAAAAAATTGAAATAACTCATAAAATAAGTCATTTTGGGCCGAAACGATGACCCTAGCCCAAGTTATGGTCATTTCAGTAAAGTTTCTTTTGATAAGCGATTTCGGGCTTCCAAAAAAACTAAAGCTTGCTCATTCACACTTGGGCCCACGTCACATGTTTTGATAAACTTTTAGTATTGCTTTTGGACAAATTTATTGATTTGATGATGAAAGATATTCTTGATCTCGTTATCCATCGGTTAGTATTTGTGGTTAAAAGTTAGTCTACACTCTACATCCTGAATCAAAGTTTGAATTAAGACTAAAACAAACACGAACAAAGCATTTATGATAAATTTGACTATTGAGTCAATATTCATTTAAAACCAATAATTTGAACCAAATTTTGAGCCAAAGTTTCCAACTTTTTGTAAGCAGTTATTGATATTATAAATATTTAATGTATATCGCTTCACTCTAGACACAATTTTAAAAACAAGTTTAAGTCTCAAAAGATTTTTTCGATCTTAACAAGTTTCACTACTTTATTACTTTTGACCCGTCGAAACAAGCAACAACACAAATCTATCAATTTTATGTTAACAGGTTAAAATCAACACGTCCTGCTTTATTTGATGATGTTTTAAAGGATACTGAATATAGATAATATGGTATATCCTAAATTTTGATGAGCATTGAAATAACTATTTTCCTAGACTAATATTGAATAATGATATCCTTTTTACAAGCAATAATAAACATGCGACTCGTGAGGGATGGTAAAAGATCGGTAATTGGGTAGACGGATGTTACATAATGTTTTATTCATTTCTTCTTTGAAATTTACTTTTTTTGAAGGGTGCATAAAGATATAGGTTATTGAAAGAATACATAGATAACATAAAAAAACATTGATGAATTATACTCTCTGTGTATATTAAAAGAACTATTTACAAAGCTAATCAATTAAGATAAAGCTAAGAAGTTGATGATAATAATAAGGGTTATTGGATTCATAATCTCCCAACTTTTAGTTTATTTTCCTCCAACAATTCCTTACTGAGAGTTAACCCTGTTAGTTTTTTGATAACGTAGACTGTTTTTATGACCAAAACACTAAACAGAAAGTTGAAATCTATAATCAGGTTCATCAATTTGAAACTTTTGCACCTGAAAACCCGTCAATCTCCACATCTTGATTTGAACCACCAAACTCGTTGGAGGTAGATATTAAGTGTTGATGTAGGCTAGACAAGGGAAAACGAATCTAATTGAGACTAGACAATGCTGAAGTTAAAAAATAGCTCAAACTTGGCCCAATTTCATCAAAAAAACTAACGATTGTTAACTCTCAGTTAGTAAAAAATCATTGGAGGAAAATAAGTTTAAAATTAGGAGTAACTGCAAACATTTGTCAAATTGGGATTAATTCCGGCCAATAAATAAAAGTTGAGATTATTGAAATTTAATAATACTAATACTAATACTAATAGAACATTTATCCTAATAACAAACAAACTTCAAGCAACATTTCGTTTCAAACTAGATATGACAGGATTGATCAAAGATATATAAAGGTGTTAAAATTTATTAAGGATTCATAGTACATGCGAGATGATCGTATATGTAAAGCTAACTCAACTTGAAATTATAAATTTCAAAGCATGTTTATTTTTCTTCCAATATGAAGTGGTTATTTTACAAATATAGGACAAGACCATTTTATCATATGATATAATATCGTGACATAAGCTCAATTACTTTATGTCGAGTCACATTTGCGTTTTGTTTTATTTTAGCTGATGAAAAGGATTTCTTTTTGCTATATTAATGTGACGTAAACCGAATCACAGGGCTAATTAAAAGGTGTGGAATTATTGATTAAGTTAGACCGGGTGAGGATCACGCGACATGAAACTCCTGATTTGTGGTCCTAAATATAAAATATAAAGACTGTTGGTTGATGAATAATCCTTTATTCTATTTGCTAACCATCTAAATAACTTTATTTAGTAAAAATAATTATTAATCACGTATAATATTAGTTGACACATGTTCGTATGGAAGTATCAAATCAAGATAAATTTAACAGTATAATTCCTAGATAAAAATATATATTAAATTACTCATGTTTTGCGTGACATCTTTAAATATTCTTTTTGTTTATACATATAATACATACGTGTATATGTTTTTGTTTGTGTTTGTGTTTTATTAAAAAATAATTTCTAAAAACAATTTCATCTACATGTAATACTAATCATCGCTTATTGCTAGACTTTAACCCTCTATCTTATAAAAATATCATCATTGTACACACCTCGATCTAGCTAGGTGCTTTGTAGTTTACTTATATTAATACATATTTATTTTTACATTTTCAAAAGTTATTGGATAACTGACGGGCTACTAGTCCATCCGTTTATTTTCATTACTCGAGTACGGTATCTTGGAGCCTAGATTGGTACGCTCCAAAAGGTAAGCTCGTATATTAGTCCGTCCACATCAATCTCGAACTTAAAACCACCATCTAGAGGAAACCCATGTTAAGTGAAAAAAAAACCAAACCCGACTTGAAATCCTCTATTTGTTTTTGTCTTATGTGAGATTTAAACATAAGATTTTTTTCTGTTTTTAATAAAAACTTAAGCCATTTTATCTCAATCATTTGAATTAAGAATTATTGGTATGTATAGCTTTTAGATCTCGATGAAATCTTGTTAAATTTATTTTTATTACTTTGAACTGCCCTATTATACCCCTATATTGTTATATTAAGTTTGTTCCACATGGTTCAAATGATACTTAAACTCACTTAAACTCATTACCTCAAAAAAAAAGGAAGATACACATTTACTGCTATGAATGGCTATGTATTATGTTATTTATGTATTATCTATAATAAATAATATATCAATATTAATAAAAGAAGATTTTTTGTCACTTGTCATCTTTTTAAAGTATATTTTTGACACTTGTCATCTATTTAAAACACATTTTTGACATTTGTCATTTTTTTAAACATGCTCATTTTATTTTCCTTCCAAAATAATATTAAAGTCATTTAAACACTCAAACAATTTCCCTCTCTTCATAAAAATTAATTTGATCAATTGATATATTTTTCTCTCTCATCTACATTTTTTTAAATCAAACTATGTTTCTAAAAAATAAATTTTATTAAGAAAATTAAAATTCATATATTTTCTAAAATATTGAACCTTTTGAAATAAAATATTTTAAATCAGTCTTTTTTTAAAATAATTATAAAAATATGGAATTTCTAAAAATAGTTTTATTAAAACAACCAGAATAATTAGAAACTTGTTTTTTTAATAAACAATATTTATAAGGAAATATTAAAACAAATATTTAAAAATGAAACTATTTAGATAAGAGATTTAAAAATAGTATAATTGTTTTATCTCTTGAACAAATACGTATATATATATTTTTATACATATATTATACTAAAATATCGTACTGTAACTTTTCGTGTTTATTGCTAACTATATTTTGTTTAATAAATAAGTTTCTAGACTATCTATTTATTATATATCTATCTATGTATAACCTATCTATTATTTATTTACTTAAAATAGCTATTCATATGCAATTATAATCATATTTTATCTTCAAACATGATTTTATAATTCATAATTTTTTATTACTAATAATTTTGTAACATTCGCTATTTTTCAAATTAAAAAAAATCGTAAATCATGTTGAAACTTCTCAAAATGGTAAAATTCATTATTTAATTATGTTAATTATTTAGATGATCAAACGCCACAAATTTTTTTTATATAATCGTTACTAGGAATTGAGTTACTAAAAATTTCAAGTAATTTATCGTTATATCAATTTATAATAATTATACTTCATAAAAATTTACTATTTTATAAATTTCAAATGTTAATTATAAGTATTAACCCTTAAAACATTTAATTATATTACAAGATGTTACTTAAATAATTCATTTAAAATTTTAAATTATAGAAGTTATATAAATTATTTGTTATTAAATAATTAAATGAGGGTCTTAATAGTTAAGGGGCTTATATG
>BJCM01085410.1:0-17493 GCA_018326385.1 Flaveria bidentis
ATATATATATATACATATATATATACACACATATATATATATATACACACATACATACATATATATATATATATATACATATGTATATGTATATGTATATATATATATATATATATATATATATATATATATGTAGTATACTATATGCGACTACATATTAGATTTAGATGTGATTGTGGCTAGAGTGACAAGTGTGCGTGGTCATTATGTATTTAATTAGACAAAATGTGCGTTTGATATTTCATGGACACCATGCTATTTCTATTGTTGATGTTCCTGATGATCTACTTTCTTTCAAGATTTTAGTAAGGCTCCCTTCAAAGTGTCTGGGCAGTTGTATGTATGTATGCAAGCAATGGTTGAATTTGATATTCTTGAAAAAATTACGTTTTAAGCAGTTTAGACACATATCCACATCGTATAACCAAAAAGAATATTTTTGCTCCTGTAATTTGTTTACATGTCATGTCACTTCTGACAACCAGACCATTTGCAAAAAAAGTAATATCCCTTTCATTTCATGTAAGTACGACTGATGTTAGCAACGGATATGTTAGTGAACGTAGGGCATCTTGAAATCATGGAAAGATGGACTTGCTCTTTTTAGAAGAGTCTGTTGCATTTGTTTTCTATTTAAAGTCAGTAGTAGTTTGATTTTTAAAGTATTGCATTAGCCGAAAATCCATTGTGTAATATGTGATGACTTTGCCTCTCTGTTATTGAATAAAAAACAAGATTACATTCGGATTCATTTCTTGCTCTTGCTTGTTTACAATTGATTTCTTATATGATAGCCAACATTTTGGTATCAGAGCACCGTTTCCAATCCTACTATATGCCAAAATACCTTCGCCTTAAAACCATGTCAGTACTAGCAACAACCTCAAACCCTCATAAAGATTCAGGGTATGGTAAAAGGTAGCAAGGCATACAAGTTTTTAAAGCCTTGTCAAATGAAGGTGGTGATTGCTTCACCAAGTCATGTAGAATTCGATGAATGCATCAAATGGGTTTGGAAGATGGGCCAGAAAGATAAAGAGCCCATCTCACCTGGGTGGGCTACTTTGTTACCGAATGAACCGGAGCTAGCCAGTCAACAAAAAATACAGCAGACCCAAATACTCCAATTAACTCTAATTTACGTTTACATTTGTTTAATTCTCCAGGTTATCATGGAAGTGACCCTCAGAGTGCAGTAGCAAGCGACCAATCGTCAAGTCAAAACACAATAAATCCGATGACACTCCTCCACAAGGGTTTCGACCAATTAGTGGAGTTTACCAAGCAAGTGGTAATGTCGTGAAACATAAAGCCCGGTTGGTCGCGAAAGGCTACGGTACAGAAAAAAGGTGTAGACTTTAAAGATGCCTTTGCCCCTGTTACATTTGTTATCTGATCTGATAGCCAACAAGCACTGTAACGGCTTTGGATAGAATGGTTTGTCTTTGTTTCGGGGGATCAGGCAATCTGTTGTATGGTATCATGTGGATTCTGGTACATGACAAGCTTCACATGCTTGTTGATCACAACTTTCCTTTTTGGACGCAACATTAATTACGTACCTGTTAAGTACAGGAAAGTTTCTTGTAGTTTCAAAATCTGGCAATGCTAATGAATTGGATACATCTAACAATGGGGATCGAAGACTGCTACTATCGTGTTTTTCCGTGAAGAGTTGTTTACACCAAATCTCTTATCTCGCTAAATAATTAGTTCCTTCTTTCAAATCATTTATTATGTTTACTTAAATTATTTAGATTTAATTTATTTATACGACACATACAATCAATTTTAATGTTTACTATCGTGGTGTGTCATTTCTATTTCATTACTCAACCATGTACATGTTTTATTCTAAGATTATCAATCGTATTATTAGTGTATATGCAAAGTTTTAAAAAATATTTTTGGTATTTAGATAAAAGCCATTATACCTCCTCAGTTGTTTATGATACTTATGCTACACGTAACTACACGACTACCATGATGAGTCTGTCTGCAAAGAATGGTTAATATAGATGTCGACTCCAAATTTCCTAAAAGCAAATTCAAAACACATGCCAGACTCTCCGTACTAGAAAATTATCACCACAAGCCATATGCCATCATACATTTCTCAGTTGTTAAATTATCATGACGGTAACTACTTAGCTAGTAAGAACGTAAATCCCTCGTTTGGCCTTCAATCGAAAATCTAATATTCTTATCAAGCTTGGATGTCATGCTCTGTATTAGTATTAGAAGTATGTGGCATTTGCTTGTGTAGAATCCTTTAACGGGTGCAACCAAAATATTGTCTTACTCTACTAAATAGGGTTTCTTCCACGCAAAAAAAAAATATTGGTGGTATTTATGTTGATGCCACTTTTACTTAGAATATTATCCACATAAGACGCAGGTGAGGTACTCTTTCCCTTTACCTATATTCATTGCATAGGGGCACGTTTAAATCTATTACTTTCTTGAGAAAAGACCGTACCATGGTAATACCTACCGGTGGTGTTCATGAACTTTATACGAAAATACTATATACTTCCTGGTCAAGGAATACTGGCTTGAAAATAATATGAGGGGGATTAGCTTTCATGTTAACACACAACAATTTTTTGAATTACCATATTCAAATGCTGGGAGTTTTGGTACTAACGGTTCATTTGTTAGTATACAATTATAACTTCATATGTATTGTTCTAGTAGTTAATACGAATGGCCTTTGGAATTTGAGAAGCTACATAATGATACCCGGATGAAGTCTACTTATTTATTCTTACAGGGTATGCCTTCCATTTCCAACAATAAAATCCTTGACATTATAATCTTAGTCGGTCAACTTTTATGATAACAGAGTGAGGGCAGGTTTTTGAAATCGACCTCATGTTCAAAGTAGCGGGCTTTATACACCCTTATTTTTTTGATGATATTATCTATAGTGCAAGATATATGGAGACAAACTTTCACCAGTATTTTAGTGACTATGACCTTATAGCCTGCATTTCCTATTAGTTGAACTTTTTTAATTTTCAAATACAAGAATTACTTTTCCAATAAATTAGGAACATTTATTTCAATTACTTTTAATGTTTTACTATAGCTTGATCCTTACTTCTGTCTTTGGTCTTTTAATATATTATTATATATTCACTATACCTAATGTTACAACATGATAATTAGAATATGTAATTGTTGCATTTGAGATAAGAAACTTTGCACACAAAATAACTTTACGTAAATTATCATACTAATTCGCTTTTTTGAATAAATAACATACATTTAGTTTATATACGAAGCAGTTTGAAAGTTGTTACGCCTTTTATACAATAATATTCCATAATCGTACGTATTATATATCGTTGCCAATAATTAACTTTTGACTATAACAGAAATATATAAAACTACAAAATTCAAACTCTGTCGTCATAGGAATTAATTGGTCCATAATTTGTTTTCTATGAAGATATTTTTTTACCTTTTGTTTTATTTTTAAATGAAGGATAATGTTATGATGTATTTGCATGTCATTGTTGATGATCTTTTATGAGTCACACAATAATGTTTTTGCGATATCATGTGTTTAGTTAATTGAGTAGACTTTGTTTTGCATGCCGTGTTTTAAATAAACTTTTGGTGGTTTTCCTCGACCATGTAATAATTATAAATAAAAATATTTATGATATATTAAAGTACTAGCCAAATTTTTGTATAGACAAAACTTAATCGGTTTTATACCAACACCTTTGATGGAAGCTTACAAAGACATTGATTCGGTGGGCAACATGATTATACCAAACCATTTCAGCATTGGGAAACTAATTACCAAGAGTGGCCAAAACATGACAACCACCTCTTGAGTGATTTCAAGATTGTATTTGACAAGAGGGTTCCGTGTGTATCTATTAGTGTCCATTGTTAAAAACCTTTTAGACGACAACATATATTAAAAAATAATTACCGGTACATATAACTTTTACAATACAATTTATTTTTAATAGTACTCTACAGTTACTAAGTAAATACAATGAAGATTAAATCATTGGTTGTACATGTCGTTGATAGAATCATCAAGGGTTAGCGATGATTTGGACATTTTCTAATGTTTCTTCAAGATTATACGGGGCGTTGTTCGACTCCAAAATTTTCATTTTATTTTAATTGACTATTATTTACTGTTCTCTTTGATCATCTATGAGATCATTAATTATGTACAATAGTTGGGAGATCAGCCTAACGCTCTAGTGAAGATTGATGATGTTGTTGCTAGAGATTATCTATAAAGAATAGGTTATGATCATAGATATCCTTCTTTGTAGAAGAAGCATCTACCTCCTTTATGGAAGTTTCTATTTCACGTGATAGTTCATTGTTTGAGTAATCTAAAGGTTGGTCTTGATATTCTAAATGGAGTTTTTGAATCATTGCTGGTATCTCTTGTTGATGATCTACCTTATAACATATCCATGGCTATTTTCGTTGAAATGCAGAAGAATTGTAAGGCCTCGTTCCCGGGACGCTCATAGTTCGACAATCATCGCATATAAACAATCATTTATATATAATTGCTTTTGCAAAATAATACATCGTTGACAGATTACAAAATATTACTTGTTGCATTACATCACAAAAATATTATTGTTAACAAAATGGATATCATCCAAAAATGCCAAGTAGCTGCTCCGTGCCATCCTCAGCAACATTTACCTGCCAAATGGAAACACATAAAAATCAGCGTTGTTGAGTGAATTCTAGTTTACAAAAAATAATATTTGACCTTTCATTCGTTAAAACATTTTTTACTATCGCACATGATCACACATCATACGTACATCAAGGTAAAAATTATTATCTTCCAACATTTTCTTTACTATCATTCATTTCGTACATATCGCACGTTTTGTACTTATCGCACTTTTCATACATTTATTATCTTTTCACTTCTATCTAGGTCCTGTCGTATGCTTAACCCCCTTCTTGAGCAAAAATCCATAACATCTAAGGTTAAGCGACAATGACCCATATCGCATATATTGCACGTATGAAGTAGTCACATAGACTAACCCCCCCTGTGTGTGAACATCAAGGGTTAACCAAGATCGCACGCTGTAAACACAAAGTTAAGCTAACAACTCTCAATGAGTTGTGAACCTCCTTTAATTTGCTTGCAAGACTTTTTATTCATTCATTATGTTCAACTTTCATTATCTTAAATCTTTCACTTCGTCAAGATAATACTCTACGTTCATTATAATTACACCACGTAAAGTCACATAACAATATGTAATAAGGAACATAACAAACATATCATACATAAGCATAGCATCATCACACATCATCTTACATAACATAACATAAAATCATATATGACATCATAAAGTCAACTTACATTACCCCCGGGAACATTCCAAGTCAAAGCCTAACTCTTCACTTTGTTCCAAAATTCAGAAAAATATTCTAAGTCTTAGGCGCATGGGGACTATTAGGGTGCATGGCCTTCTGGGCGCATGGAAACACTCAGGTGCATAGGAAAGGTTCTGGGCGCATGGACACTATTGGGGCACGTTGGCACTATTAGGGTGCATGACCCAACACTTAGCCAAATTTAAGGCAATTCTAGGCGCATGAGACCTATGCAGGCGCATGAGACCTATGCAGGTGCATGAGTGCTTAGGCACATAAGCAATCTAGGCGCATAGACACTTAGCCAAATTTTAGCTTATTTTAGGCGCATGGATACTATTCAAGTGAATGGGGGTTTTGGGCTCATGGGACTATACTTAGGCATTTCTGATCGTTGGGCACATTGGCCTATTTCAGGCACATGGGCAACCAACTCATAATATCAATCATCATAATTAGTCCCAATGCATTAATTCATCATGTTCTAAGCTTATTTCTAACATTCTAAGCATCATAACATGAACATAACACAATCATAACATCATAATTCGCCCAAATCATACCTCACCCACATTAACACATACACATTCATACGGGTGTAAAACCCACATTTATAAAAACATTCATACAATTTCCAGCCTCAAAATCAGTTAAAACATGTAAAAGAGGGTTCTAGAACTCACCTTAGCAGCCTTCGAGTATGGCTTCCTTCAAACCTGTTTGCACTATGAGTTCAACCACATAAAACCCAGCAAATCACACAACCCAAACACACATACAAACATATAAGCATATAACTGAGGAATAGGCCGACCAAGAACAACCCAAAACAAAGAATTCTTACCTTGAATTTGAATCCATGTTCTTAGTTCTTCAAAATAATCCGAATTCTGCTCTTGTTCTTTCTCTCTCTAAAAAATCCAAATGAAAGAAAATATGCAGAAAGGGTGCGCGACCTTGCCCACTTTTGTACCAACTATTATACTTTTGTCCTTTTTGACACGTTAATCCCTTAACTTGGGTTGAATTGTGTTCCTTCCTTTTTCTACACTTTTATTCTTTATTTCTCGTCTTTGAAAATACCCGGGTGTTACAAGTCCATCCGCTTATTTATATATATTTCGTCCCCGAAACCTGTTATTCCTCAAGCAAATATGGGTAATGCTACCTCATCTCTTCTTCAATCTCTCACGTATACTCGAATCCCTTTTTGTGCTTCCATTATACACGCACAAGTGAAACTACTTTATTCCTTAACCACTTATCCTTGCGATCATTGATTGCCACCGGTTGCTCCACATAATTAATCCTTTATGCAACTTCAATATCCTTCAGTTATACAACCATATCCTCATCAGCTAAACACTTTCTCAGATGAGATACATGGAATGCTTGGTGAATTCCATTTAACTTATCGGGTAACTCCAACCATAGGCCACCTCTCCTACTCGAGCAATGATTCGGAAAGGCCCTATCTATCTCAGTCTCAACTTGCCCTGCTTCTTGAACCGAATGATACCTTTCCAAGGTAAGACTTTCAACATAACTCTATCACCCACCTGGAACTCAATTGGTATTCGCCTCTTGTCGGCATATGACTTTTGCGTATCTTTAGCTGCCTTCATGAAGGGTTTGATCTTTTCGAGCTTCTTAGTCATAGCCTCAATCACCTTAATACTTCCCAACTCCTTCTCACCCTGAACAGACAGGTGTTCTACATCTCCTACCGTATAGCATCTCATAAGGGGGCATACCAATGCTGGCATGAAACTGTTATTGTATGAGAATTCAGCTAACGGTAAGTGGTCATCCCAACTTCCTTCAAAATCAATGACGCATGCCCAAAGCATATCTTCTAGCGTCTGAGTAGTCCTTTCTGACTAACCATCTGTCTTAGGATGATAAGTCGTGCTAATGTGTAACCTCGTCCCCATAGCATCATGGATATTCTTCCAAAATTTAGATGTAAACCGAGTGTCACGATCAGATACAATAGACCCCGGCACACCATGACGAGTTATAATATCTTTTCTGAATAGATCCGCTAATCTTTCAGAGGAGTACATCTCGCGGATCGGTAGGAAGTGAGTATTCTTCGTCAGACGATCAACTATCACCCATATAGCATCATACCCTCTAGCGGTATGCAGTAACTTCGTGATAAAGTCGATAGTGATATAGTCCCACTTCCACTCGGGTATATCCAGAGGTTGGATATTCTCATATGGATTCTTATGTTTGGCCTTCACTTGCAAGCAAGTAAGGCACTTACTCACATACTCCGCTACATCATGCTTTATACCCAACCACTAATAATCTTTCTTCACATCTTGATACATCTTATTAGCACCAGGATGAATGGAGTATCGCGTCTTATGAGTTTCATCCATTTTCTTCCCACGTAAATCCCCATAACAAGGGATCCACATCCGTCTGAATCGGATTCTTAAACCAAGAGTGTTTTCACCTAACTCTGTGACCATACCTCTTATCCTTTCAGAGTTAAGATGATCTTCATTCAATGCCCCATCTTGAAACTCCTTGACCTGCTTCATCACATCGGAGGTCATAATCAATTGAAAAGCCGTTACCCGAATTGGCTCGGGTCTCTCTTTTCGGCTGAGGGCATCCGCCACTATGTTGGCCTTGCCCGGATAGTAATGGATCTCGCAATCATAATCCTTTATGAACTCCAACCATCTCTTTTGCCTCATGTTTAAATCCTTCTGCTTGAAGAAGTACTTTAAGCTCTTTTGGTCCATGAAAATTATGCACTTCGTCCAGTATAGGTAGTGCCTCCAAATCTTTAATGCAAAGACCATAACTGCTAGCTCCACATCATGTGTAGGATAATTAACCTTATGAACTTTCAACTATCAGGATGCATAAGCTATAACCTTCCCTTGCTTCATCACCACGTACCCCAACCCTGGGTAAGAAGCATCTGAATAGACCACCAAATCTTTGCTTACTTCAGGTAATGATAAGATAGGAGCTTGAGTCAACCTTACCTTTACCTCCTCAAAAGAATTTTCTTAAGCTTGACCACATAAAAACTTCACATCCTTGCGGGTCAACTTAGTCAATGGAGAAGCTATCTTAGAGAAGTCTTGAATGAATCTCCTATTATATCCCGCGATCCCCAAGAAACAAAGGATCTCAAATGGTGTCTTTGGAGACTTCCATTGCATCACCACTTACACCTTTGATGGGTCCACCATAATCCCTTTAGGATTCACCACATGACCCAAGAAATGAACCTCACGTAGCCAGAACGCACAGTTGGAGAACTTGGCATATAATTTCTCATTTCTCAACGTCTCCAACACTTCTCGAATGTGACCGGCATGCTTCGCCTCACTCTTCGAATAAATCAAGATATCATCCATAAACACAATCACTGATTTATCCAACATCGGCTAACACACTTTATTCATCAAATCCATAAAAGCAGTTGGCGTGTTGATGAAACCAAAATACATAACGAGAAACTCGTAGTGTCCATAACGCGTACGAAAAGTTGTTTTAGGAATATCTTGCTCCTTCACCCTCAACTGATGGTAACCAGATCGATGGTCTACCCTCGAGAACCAACTGGCACTTTGGAGTCGATCGACCAAGTCATCAATTCTCGGTAATGGGTATTGATTCTTCGCTGTCAACTTATTCAACTCACGATAGTCAATACACATCCTCATACTACCGTCCTTCTTCTTCACGAACAAGACCGGAGCACCCCATGGAAAGATACTCAGTCTAATTAACCCTTTGTCTAGCAACTCCTGCAACTGCTCCATCAATTCCTTCATCTCGGTCGGAGACAACCGATACGGTGCCTTAGCAACAAGTTGGGCACTCAAGTCAATCTGGAACTCGATCTCGCAATCCGGTGATACACTTGCTAAGTCATCGGGAAACACATCTGAGAATTCACACACAACCGATATATCATATAGTTGTGGTATTGGCGTATCTACATCTTTCATGAAGGCCAGATAGGCATTACATCCACGCCTCATACACTTTCCCGCCACCGCCATCAAAATCACCTTTGGAATCGTAGTGACTCGATCACCGTAAACCGTCACCGAACTCTCGTCAGGCGCTATCAATCGAATCATCTTCTTACAACATACAATGTTCGCCTCGTAGTCCACCAACCAATTCATTCATAGGACTACGTCAAACCCGCCTAAGGTCATCATGAACGGTTTAACATGAAACTTATGACCTTATTATTTTACTTAACAACATTCTATCAGATCAACAATCCTAGTAGACTTACCTATGGCAGTTTCTACATTGAAGGGCTCATCAATACTCGTACTACTAACAGGCAACTTAGCACAAAATGCAGTAGAGTTAAAACTCTTACTAGCACCAGAATCAAATAACATAGAAGCTAGAGTTTGGTTTACTAGAAATGTACCTGACACAATATCAGGGTCCGTCCTAGCCTCCTCCTGAGTCATTGTGAATGCCCTGGCACTCGCCCTCTATCCTCGGTCCAGGTCTTCTTCCCTATCCCAGAGCTCTCTGCCTCGACTTCTTGCAATCCCTACTCAGATGGTCGTTTTCTCCACAGTTATAACACATTATAACCCCGCAATCTCTCGCCATATGACGAGGCTTGCCACATTTGAAGCAGATGTTTAGTGCCCATTTGCATTCTCCCAAATGCTCCTTCCCGCATTTACCACATATCTTTGACACCGCACCGGGTGTGACCACATGCCGGTCACCCACCTTAGCAACCATATTATTTGGAGTGGCTCCACCATGTCCAAACCATTTCCTGTTCCGATCACCACCACTTTTCCTGCTCACTTCAATCACCACCACTTCCCGCTCATCATACAGCCTACCTGCCAAATCAACCACCGACCTGAACGTACTTGGTCGGGCTGCAATCATGTGCTTAAGGATATCTGCTGGCAAACCCTGGATATACCTCTTGATCTTTCATGACAAGGGCGTCACCTGATCCGACACCAGTCGTGCCATCTCGTTAAACTTGGTGGTGTACTACAGGTGTGTCATGGTTCCCGCCTCTAGCTATAGGAACTCTCTCTCATCCTTGTCCAACTCTCGGTGAGGACATAACTCCTCAATCTCCAATTTCTTCAACTATGGCCACCTCATTCTACCAATTGCCCCTACTACCCTCGGCTTGGACGATATTGTCCTGCCAGCACAAAGCCGAGTCCACAAATGAGTGAGTGGCAAACTTCACCTTCTGATCCTCCCGACACTCACGAATATCAAGTACAACTTCCATCTCTCTCACCCACTGGTGAGCAACATCAACAGTGCCATTTGCCACCGAAAGTCGGGGGCTTGTATCTTTGAAATTCCCCATAATTGCAGCCTTGTGTTGCCTCATGCACAAGCTCTTCTTCTCCTTCCTCATTGGTGGAGACAACCATCTTAGTCTCTGGTTGCTCTCTCCCTCCCGAGGACCTGTTCCTCTCCTTCTTTTCACCTTCACTCACAACTTTTATCACTTCGGTTATAACAGACGGTAAGATCGTCTGCATGACCTGGTGAACCTCCTCTATAACAACCTTCTTCACCGAGGCCCTTAAGTTAGCACTCTCATCACAACCCTCCGTTTGAGGGGTCTCGGGCTCTTAATGAGCCACCTCTTCAGCTCTGGGCCTTCCTCTCGTGATCCATGGTCCAGCACCACATCCACCAAGACCTCCACCTCGAGAAGCCTTTGAAGATCTACCATCGGCCATCCTCTAACACGTTATAAGATCTAAACACTAACACGATCATTAAAGGTAATAGCTCAGTTTATGTCAAGTATTGTAAGTCCCTAATTATAGTGGCCAGTTATGATTAGCCACTTACTTTACTCTTCATACCCCAAGCATTTCCTCTCCTGAACACAACAGTATCTAAATCTACTAAGAAGCACATATATCACATAACATGCGCACGTAATACCAATTAACATTTAGAAAATACATGATGGCACGTAGCTACTCGGACTGGCATCCCTTCCCTTTGTCCCATTCTCAGTTTAAGTTTAGGTTTCTTTTGAAAATTTTAACCTATTTCACTTAAACTTTGGCTCTGATACCAACTTATAAGGCCTTGTTCCCGAGACGTTTACAATTGGACAATCATCGCACATAAAACATAAAATATACATTACAATTTCTAAAACATTACAACGGAATTCTTTTAAACACACAATTTCATTTATATATAATTGCTTTTGTAAAATAATACATCGTTGAAAGATTACAAAATAGTACTCGTTGCATTACATCACAAAAACAATATCGTTAACAAAATTAATGCCATCCAAAAATGCCAAGTAGCTACCCCGTGCCATCCTCTGTAACATTTACCTGCCAACTGAAAAACACATAAAAGTCAGCGTTGCTAAGTGAGTTCTAGTTTTACAAAAAACAATATATTACCTTTCATCCGTTAAAATATTTTCTTTACTATTGCACATGATCACATATCATACATACATCAAGCTAATAATTATTATCTTCTAACATTGTTCATTTCGTACATATCGCACGTTTCGTACTTATCACACTTTTCGTACATTTATTATCTTTTCACTTTTATCTAGGTCCTGTTGTATGCTTAACCCCCTTCTTGAGCACAAAGCCATAACATCTAGGGTTAAGCGACAAGGACCCCATATAGCACATATCGAACGTATGGAGTAGTCATATAGACTAACTCCCCCTGTGTGTGAACCCTTAAAGGTTAGCCAAGATCGCATATTGTAAAGACACAGTTGAGCTAACAGCTCTCATTGAGTTGTGAACCTCCTTTCATTTGCTTGCAAGACTTTTCATTCATTAATTATGTTTAACTTTCTTATCTTAAATCTTTCACTACGTTAAGATAATACTTTAAGTTCATTATAATCACACCATGTAAAGTCACATAATAATACGTAACAAGGAACATAAGGAAACATATCATACATAAGCTTAACATCATCACACATATTCTTATATAACATAACATAGCATCACATATGACATCATAAAGTCAACTTACATACCCCTGGGAATATCCCAAGTCAAAGCCTAACTCTTCATTTTTTCCTAAAATTCAGAAAAATATTCTAAGTCTTAGACACATGGGCACTATTGGGGCGCATGGCCTTCTGAGCACATGGGAACACTTAGGTGCATGGGAAAGGTTTTGGGCGTATGGGCAATATTAGGGCGCATGACCCTATACTTAGCCAAATTTCAGGCAATTCAAGGTGCATGAGCACTGTGCAAGCGCATAAGTGGTTAGGCGCATGGGCAATCTAGATGCATGGACACTTAGCCAAATTTCAGCCTATTCTAGGAGCATGGATACTATTCAGGCGCATGGATACTATTTAGGCACATGGATACTATTCAGGCGCATGGGGGTTTGGGCGCATGGGACTATACTTAGGCATTTCTGACTGTTGGGTGCATGGGCAACCAACTCATACTATCAATCATCATAATCAGTACCAATTTATCAATTCATCATGTTCTAAGCTTATTTTTAACATTCTAAGCATCATAACATGAACATAACACAATCATAACATCATAGTTCACCCAAATCATACCCCACCCACATTAACACATACACATTCATACTGGTATAAAACCCACATTTATAAAAACATTCATACATGCATTTCCAGCACCAAAATCAGTTAAAACATGTAAAAAGAGGGTTCTAGAACTTACTTTAGTAGCCTTCGAGTATGACTTCCTTCAAACCCGTTTGCACTATGAGTTCAACCACCTAAAACCCACCAAATCACACAACCCAAACACACATACAAAGATATAAGCATATAACCGAGGCATAGGCCGTCCAAGAACAACCTAAAACAAAGAATTCTTACCTTGAATTCGAAACCGTGTTCTTCCTTCTTCAAAATAATCCGAATTCTGCTCTTGTTCTTTCTCTCTTTAAAAATCCGAATGAAAGAAAATATGCAGAAAGTGTGGACGGCCATGGCCACTTTTCTACCAACTTTTATACTTTTGTCTTTTTTGACATATTTAGCACCTCAACTTAGGCTGAATTGTGTTTCTTCCTTTTTCTACATTTTTATATTTTATTTCTCGTCTTTAAAATTACCCAGGTGTTACAAGAATGTATTAGCATTTGTTGGGAAGAAGTTTATTATGTTTCATTGGTTTATCCAATTGATCATTAATGCTACTCATCCTTAGTTAGTTGTTTTAGAGTCTAGTACATATTCAGTCATGGTTATGAAGAAAAACATATTCACATATCTGACTCGTACAAGGGGGAATGCATGGAAGGGAGATCATTTTTCAAACTTGGCAAGTTTTCAGATGATTTTCAACAAACAGGGAAAAAAAGCTATAGAAGAATAACCTTAGTTTGATCCTATCGGTTCATCTTCCAGAACTCCTGATGATGCTTCGGGAAGTTCTTCTCGTCAAAGGGAGATGACTTCAGATGAGGAGATAGAATCTTGGTTAGAGAATAGTTTATAAGGCCCCGTTCCCGGGACACTTACAGCTGGTCGATCATTCCACATAAAATATATATTTTTATCATTTTTCATAAAAGCGTTGCAGCGGAAACATTAAAAACAACATTTTCATTTAATCAAAATGCTTTTGCAAAATAATACAACCGTTCATTACACAATATCATTTTACATTTCATTACAAAAGCATTATAACAATGGATGCCATCCTAAAAGAACTGAGTAGTCGCCCTGTGCCATCCTCAGCAACATACCTGCCAACTGGAAACACATCAAAGTCAATGTTGTTGAGTGAGTTCTAGTTTTATAGAAAACATACTTTACTTCCTTTATAAAACCATTTGTTACTTTCGTATGTGATCACACAACGCACATACACACAGGTAATATAATTATTATCTTCCATTACATTCGTTACATTCTTCCATTCGTTCATACGTTCTCACTTTCATTCCATATCATCGTACGTTACTTATGATTCGCTTCATCCGTTCATAACATCATTAACTCATTCTGGATCAGTGTCATCAGCTATACCCCAAACGTATTCACACAGCGGGTACTGGGCCGAAGATCATAAATTGACTTCCATACCGCACATAGCCTGGCACTAGCACCGGGGCAAGCGACAAAGATCCCATTGCTCTATACACCCCCAACATTATGCATACTCGAATACTGGGCCAAAGATCATAAATTAACTTCCACACCGCACATAGCCTAGCACTAGCATCAAGGTGGGTAACCACTATAACCACGTATACAACACCCTCACATTATGCATACTCGAGTACTGGGCCGAAGATCATAAAATGACTTCCACACTGCACATAGCCTGGCCCCAACATCAAGGTGGGTAACCACTATAACCACGTACCATATTGCTGGTCAGTCACAAAGACTGGAACCCATGCGTGTATCTTTACAGGTTAGCTAAACCACACGTAGTTGAGCTTACGACATCATATAGTCGTGCACCTCTGTACATATTGCTTGCAAGCCTTTCCATACACTCGTTCATTCATTAATGCATGCACACTATCATTATGTTCCCCTTTCATTATCTTCCACTTTACATTACATAATACTTTCATTACATTCATTAACATGCCACGGGAAGACAAACATACATAATAATAAGGAACATAACAACATACAACATCAATCACACAAGCCAACATTGCACACCTATAACATACATCATGCATAACATACAACATCACACATCACATCAATCACACGCATCACATCATATAACCATACGACAACACACATCATCATGCGTCATATCATAATCATCAGTTCATCATCATACGTCATCTTACATCGTCCATGCCCATCACATCATCTATAACCCTGAAGGTTCGAGCCTAAGTCCACACTTTCCCGAAAGTCAAACAATACTATGGTCATTCGGGCGTATGGACCCTATTCGGTCGCATGGTCTTCCATGCGTGTGAGAACACTTAGTCGAATGGACCTCCAGTCGCATAGCCTCCAATCGCATGCTTCCCATGCGAATGAACCTCAACCACATGACATTCGGGCGTATGGACCTCAGTCGCATGATCTTCATGCAAATGGCACTCAGTCGCACACCTTTCATGTGTATGAACCTTAATCGCATGACTCACAGGCGTATGGACTCCAGTCGCATGACCTTCATCCGCATTTCATTCAGTCGCATAGCCCTCATGCATATGACCCTCAATCGTACTACTTTCGTGCGAATGAACCTCAGTAGCACTCCTTTCGTGCGTATGGGCCCAGTCGCATGCCATTCAGATGCATGAACCTCCAGTCGCATAGCCTTAGCTGGGTGCAGAATGCAGTTCATCCCAAACTGCAGTAGCCATTTTCGACCTCCAAACTCTTCCAAATCTCTTTTAAGCTCAAATTAACCATTCTAAACCTTAGGGAAGCATACCACGACATCATTCAAGCATAACCAAGCTTGAAATCAAACCCCAACGAATCATACACATACACATACATACATAAATGGGTTTACACCCAAATACCCGAAAAATGATTTTCAGATGTGTTTCAGCCCCAAAATCATTCAACCACGTGTAAAAGAGGGGTCCTAGAACTCACATAAACGATACCGTCGAGTAGAGCTTCGATTTGACCCGCTACACTTCGATTTTCACGCTCGAATCAACCCGAACCAAGCTTTTCTCCTCTTTTTCTCCTTTTCTCTCTTCTCTCTTGGCTGATTTTTGCAAGAATGGGGAGGGTGTGGGCTGCCCTCCCCTTTTATACTTCCCCTCATCCAAGTTTCTTCCCGGTTGGCAAGTTTGGTCCCTCGAATTTGGACTTTATTTCTTTTCTTCTTTCATCGGCTTCAAAGAAAATTTCCGGGCATTACATAGTTTGAGTGATATAGCTAGTGAAGAAATTGTTAGAGTTCCTTATATTCATTAGTAAAAATCCAGAGTGCCAGTTACATCTCCTAAACGCACCACTAAAGAACATATGTTGATTTTGTTCTAAAGATTCTCCTACAACCTAGAAAAGAAAGAAGATAGTAGCTAAGAAGAGAGCTACACCTAATAGTGTTACACATGGTAGGGGTGGAGGACATGGTGTTGTAATTAGAAGACCCTGAACCCTGATGACCACTACTTCACCTACCAGATATGTTCTAGTGTCAGAGCCACTTGTGATTGTCAGTGAGGCTATTTATCAAGAGATTCCAGTGATAGTTACAGAATCAACAACTACAACCGACACACCGATGACCATTACAAAAACACCAATGTAAACACCAGAATGTGTCTAAATTACATTTACTCAAGGTCAAGACGATAAAGAAGCAGTTAGTCTAGATTATTTGCTCAATACTCCTCTAGAACAGAGACGTTTTGTTAAAACTTATACAAGTTCACCAACAAAAGCTTCATTGGAACAACAAGTTCCAGTGTTAGAGAGAAAGATATTGGAGACAACTCAATAGATTTATGATTTACATTAGCTGAACCAAGAAAAAGATACTTAGATCAGTAGCTTAGAACATCAAATCTAGTTCATATATACTTATGTTCAGATTACGGGAAATTAGTTTAAAGAGTTTGCTTCATCATTTACATCTATGCAAACTCATCAGGGAAGAACACATGAGGTTAGAGAGTGAAGTGGACCACAGTTTGCTTATCCAGATCCTATCATTGTTACTCAAATGAAAGAGACCAGTACTGTCGATCTTGAACCCAATATGGTATTTACTGAAAAGATTACTGAAGATTAATCACTGATGCAAGAGTTTGTGATGTGATTGTTACACCTAAGCATATTATGCAAAGTTGTAACACCCGGTTATTTTAAAATCAAGGAAAGAATGAATAAAGTGAAAGAAAAGAAGTAAAAGAAATAAAACCCAAGTGTATGGGTAAAAAGTGTCCAAAAGGATAAAATGTTTGAAAAGTGGGTGTAAAAGGTGGTATGGCCGCCTATGTGTCCCATACACCACTAATTTTTGGGTTTTAGAGAGAGAGAGAGAGAGAGAGAGTAGCTGGGAGCAGCAAATTCTCGGCTTTGAAGAAGAACAAGAAGAGAGAATTTGAATTCAAGGTAAGAATTCATGCTTTTATGGTGTTCTT
>BJCM01085412.1:0-20342 GCA_018326385.1 Flaveria bidentis
AATTGTTTTATCTTTTGAACAAGTACGTATATATAATTTTATACATATTTTATATTAAAATATCGTACTATAACTTTTTTATTTATTACTAACTATAATCCATTTAATAAATGAGTTTCTAGACTATCTATTTATTTATATATCTATCTATCTATAACCTATTTATTGCTTATTTACTTGATATAACTATTCATATACAATTATAGTCATATTTTATCTTCAAACATGGTTTTATAATGCATAAAATTTTATTATGAATTATTTATTATTTTATTTATTCAACCCGTGTAATACACGGGATACTAACCTAGTATCTATACTTATTAATAAAACAATAACTTTGGTGCCACGTGTCATTCTCTTAAGGCTTTATTTTTTTCATTTCCCGTCTAATTATGCATCTGTTCTTAATGTTAGTGTAGGTTCATTTGACTAAAAGTCAACTTATGATACAAGAGATATTTAGAGTAAATTTGAAAATTTAACCCTAAATTAGAGCACATTATTTTTGGAAATAAAATCATATCTGATATTTATTCTTTCTTCAAATAATTTATTAACAAAAACTGTAAAAATCATTTATGATTTTCTTCATCTATGAAATCAATTTCTTATTGTGTGTTTTCATTAAATACTCGGTTTATATTTGACTCTTGATAAAAGTTACGGGATTTGTTTCATCGACTACTCTCTAATTTGAAGAAATTCATGGGTATCTGTTTTTGAATATGAAATCATACATGATTTTATAATATTTATCAAATATCTTAGCTTTACGACCCTTGCGATTTGTCTTTATACAGTCTGATGATATCGCTTTCGACAAACTTCATTAGCGTTCTCATTTTGGCTTTGGTTTTATCAAGTTTTCTTCAACAAAAGATATTTTTTTGTTATATTTGAGCTTTCGTCCTTTGAAATTATCATTTATCATATCATTGTCTACAATTTTGTTTTTGAATTAATATTATTTTACTTTCAATCTTTTGATTTGAAGGCGATCTACCTCAACAATTTATCTATAAATAGGTATTACATGCTTTTATTTTATAAACTTTTTTATTTCTTTTTTAGGTGTAATGTCATATTATTATTATGTTTGATTAGAATTCATTTTATATGTGCAAATTGTTTTGATGTATCTAGAAATGTAATAATGAAAATAATATTTTTATTCCATGATTGACTTTGACACATTCAAACAAAATGATTACTTTTGAATTTTAAAGAAGATAATTTCTGTTAGTAGTGTGTTTTGCAATGACGATAAACAAGAGTCAATAACAATCATTGTTTAAAGTTGGTTTGTTTCTAAACAGGGATCATAGTAAGTTTTATGTTGTATTATCTCGAATTAAAAGTAGACAGAGATAAAAATTATTAATATAGATAGTGATGGAAAAATCACCAACAAAAGATTATACAAATAAAATTTTGAATGTTTATGAATTTGAAATATTATTTTTCATGTTCAATTTAATTTTTTTTATTACTTAAAGTTCTTATTTATAAGTTTAATAGCTTTAGTAAACTTGTGCTTAAACGGGTTTACTAAATAAAATAATAATATAATAAATTCATCAGTTATAATATTATATTTCAAGACATGCTAAGCTGAAATAATAAAATAATTATATCAAGGTTTTATATTTTGTTTTTAATTTTTTTAAATAAATAATTTGTTATAAAACAAACCGAATAAACTTGTCATCTTTAAAAAATTTCTTATTACTCCCAGATTTGATTATTTTTTGTTTTAAAAAAAATGACTTTTTAAAAATATCAATTTATTTAGAAGTAACCTTAATAAATAGATTTGTTTCTTAATTTATTAAATATTAAAAAAGTGTTAATATAATATTATTAGTAATTAAGGTAATTATTTTGTAAGAGAGAAAGACAGAAAAATTTAGGTGATGATGATTTCGGTGCTGACATGTGTCACAACATTTACCCTTTTATTAGAGTTGAAAATTTTCATTTCATATTATGCATTATTTAGACGTATAAATATTAATAGAGAAAACTTACTAATATTAGATGTAGCTAATGTTAACAATTACACATAAAAGTCGATATACAAAGTATTATCAACAATATTATAACTTATGAACCTTTTTAAATAACAACAATATTTTTGGATTGAACCCGTGTAATACACGGGTCTTTAGCCTAGTATATATATGTAAAGCATATGAGAAGTGCATTTTAAGATACCATTAAACTAAAAACACTTACCTCACTTAATGATAAGGTACAACCATTTTTAAGGGTAATATAGTACTTTTAACATTATTTACAAATTACCCTTTACAATTAGTCACATAGTAATCTTATAATTACTATAAATTACATAAAATTTACTTTATCTACCCATAAACCAAAAAAACTTAATTTGTTTTAAGATTTTTATTATATCAATCTATCATGTTTAAAATCTTTTTAATACTACAATCGTAAATGTGTATATTTTAAACGTTTTGGTGTAATTTTTTTGTTGAACCGATATTTATTTTGTATGGTACAATAAGTTAATGCATAAATACAAGTCGTCATGCAAAATCCAATTATTTGGTGTTTTAAATTTTAGCTTAGGAAAAATATAATAAACCTTTGTTGAATTGCTATAAGATTAACAAAAATTAGAAACTCGTGTCAGATGTAAAATGTTGTCCCGTCGCATTGCGCGGACACCCTTCTAGTATATATACACATGAATAGACACCAATTATGTTATTGGGACACTATTTCACCGATAACATATATACTGATATAGATGTTTAAATTACATAGCCTTATCATGTTAAAACTATAATCTTTTTTATTTTAACCTTTATGATTATATAAATTTTCTTTTATAGTTTTATCATAGTTTGGCTAGTTCAAAAAATTATATAAAACTTCACATAACGTAAAAATTGTTTTGTAAAGAATTTCAATATTAAAACTGTGTCATTGAGATTTCTAAGCTAAGCCAATCTCGAATAAAAAAAGTTACTTTACTTATGTTAGATTTAGAATTGTTAATATTAAGTCATTTGCTTTGACAGTTGAGTGTAAGAGTAGAAGGCTCATTATAAAAATACCAGAGATTAATTCTTTAGATGAATAGATTACGAGTTGATGTAAATTAAAAAGTCAGAGAAGATTAATGTATGAATCACATTTTTTAAAATTAAATTTTAAATACAAAATAAAAAAGATGTGATGGCATTAACTAGCTACCAGGCTATTAGACACATCTATGTTAGCTTACAAAAAGAACCTTTTTTGTAAGTGTAAGAAGGATTTCCGGTTAAACATATCTTTCTATGCTTTTTTATACTTAAGTTAATCCGTTTACATAATGTCCTATCCTTTTAAATTAACCCATTTTTTTTATCTTTCTTTCTTTTTTTTTTCCTCATTTTTCGCATAACTATATATACCACCCATAAAGTTCTTACAAAAGCTTTAAAACATTTACAATTTATTTTTTATTTTTATTCATATAATTATATTACAAATTATTATTTTTTCTTTGATCATTACTTTTTTTCTTCACTCACAACCACTAAAAATATATTAAAAACATTATAGGTTTTGAAAAATGTTTCCCAAAAAATACAAATTGAACAATAAATTTCTTATATCCTTCACTTACAACTAGTAATAACCATATCATATTATATAGGAAATACACTCAGATTATTTTAGGGAACCGGCTGTGAATGCTCTTATCTTGATAACCGTTTTTATCATAACCAATGATGCTTATAACAAAGTTTCATAATGCTTATAACAATGTTTTTAGAACCAGAACGAATAACGAGTCGGTCATTTTACGCTAACCTGGTCAAGCCAGTTACCTTACCAGTCTACGAGTTTGACCAAAATTAATAAAAAACCACTAAGATGTTATAGGTATACACAAAGTTAAATCGTCATATACATATCCAAATTGAAGCATGAAGTAATAAATTAGTCAAATGAAATCTTTAAAGAAATATATAAAAAAAGTAAATAAAAAACTTGAAATTTGGTTTGAGCGGTTTGGTTCACGAGTACTTGTGTTTGACCGACCAGTTCATTGGTTCGGCAAGGTGGTAGGGGCGCAGGCGTCGCAGGTGCCCTGCCCGCAGCTGCCACCCGCTTCACACCACAAAATTTTGTTTTCACGACATGTTCTCGTCGTCCATCTGTGTTTATTGTTTGTGTGTGTGGGATATAGTGGTGTAGTGTGGCATGACGTGGTAACACTACTGCCATCAAATTTAAATATGTGATGTAATGTGACGTGACAAATTATGATTTATATGTATGATATACTATGATGTGTACAGTGTGGGTGCCCTCACCACCCTAAAAATTACTTAGGGGTTGTTTGACAGCCTCTTAATGGTTCAAATGTCTGAATGGTTCAACACTTAATGGTTTAGACTGTTTGTTTCGCAAGCACATGTCTGAATGGTTAAGAGATTTACCTCTGAATGGTTAAGAATCATATTGATGCTGAATGGTTAAGATGTCTAATGCTGAATAATTAAGACATAATATCTAAATTGGTCAGACATTTGTCTTTGAATAGTTAAATTATATACTACCTTTTAGTGGTTCAGACCTCTTAATGATTTAGCACTTAATAATTCAGACCTTTTATTGGTTTAACACTTAATCATTCAGAAATTATCAAACAACTCCTTAATATGTTAACCGGATTGGTAAGGCATCCAATTCCTAGTTTGACATTAGCCTACAACTCATTATTTCTAAAGAACAGCGATTTTAGTCCATTTTTTATTTTCTATATTAGATTTACAAGAAATGTTTATTTGTTGTGATACCCCATGAATGTTGTTATACTCTAATTGACGAGAAACATGAATTGCTAGATTATTGCAATTTTGCAAATAAAGATTTTATGTTTTCTCTTGAGAGAAATGTAATAATTATTATATCAATTCATGGTTTTTTCTTGGAAGTATACTCTTTTGTTAATGATAGAAATATATTATAAACACATGACTAGCAAGAAGCCTGATGGTTTTCTAATAGATCTACATCTACCCATTGAAACTCATCTTGTTCTTTTTCTATTGAAACACCCAACCTATTGCGAAAACATAACCTCAATAAACATTTCTTGCATTACCTTAACTCTGAACGAAATCCAACCAATTATGTAAGAGGTCTAGTCCTTTATAAAAGGATATAAAGATATCCAACCCCATACATACTCAACGACCGCGCAAAAATTAAATATACAATTAACAGTTTCTAGCGACACAAATTAGAGGGGATGACCAACCGTTTAGAAGACAATTTAAACCTTGTAGGAATACATTTCCGTAACACACTCTATGCTAGAATACTTACCTTTTTATGAAAAAACCAGTTCCATAGAGTGGATCTAGAAGCAACTTGAAGTACACAAAAATCACTCACCTTCTAAACGCTTTTAACCGAAAAGCCATTCTTATTATCCAAAACCAACCTAGTTTAGGTTATCGTTAGACTTTGACAAAAACGCCACTATGTTAACCATGAATCAAGTTAATCACTTTGACCTATACATGATCTTTGTTGTTGACATACTTCCATCTTCTTTTTCGGAGCAAAGTCAAACCGAATCATTCAAGAGAATCGATCCCTAACACACCTTTCTCTTTAGAGGCAATAACAAAACTCTAATTAACCCAATGCAACTTACTATTATCTTCACATTCTTCTCAAAAGAATAAAGTCGTCTTAATTTCAAGAAATTTGTTTACCTTATTTGGCTTAAGGAATAAAAAGAAGTAGTAGATTCCAAGAGAAACCAACACTCATGATATAAGCGTCGACCTACCTCTAATAGAAAGCATATTTGGCATAAGGAATAACGGAAGCTAACCTAATAGCCCCGATTTTAGCACTTGTCTCGTCCAAAATCACAATTAAACTTATGGTTTGAAGCTTGTGACAATCATTGGGTTGGATGTTTTTGGGATAAGTGTGATGAAAGACGAATGATAGCCCGTTAGAATGATGAAAGAGTAAAGGAATTGAACAAATGCATTGGTATCCCAATTTTGAAGAACATCCTAGACACTCAAGTGAAGATAAAAAGTGAAACTATAAAAACCAAATAGCTACCTTGACCTCAGAATCCATAAAAACCGTTTGAACAGTAGATAACTTTTTCAGCCACCATTCTTTAAATAACATTTTAGCACCTTTGAAGTTTTTAACATTCCTTCTATAAATATATAGTAATTTTATTTTTATAATACATACTGTTGTAAATAAACCTTTTCTTTGTAATATACGTTTTCCTTGCGATCTTGCACGAATAGAAATTAACTAGTTAAGACCAAGGGTGTAAATACATATGATTATAAACAAAATACAAACTATAATAAAATATACAATTCTAGTTGATATTTTCTTTATAAACGCAATCAAGGTGCAAGAAAACTAGTTAATTAATATTTTAAAACCTAGAGAAAACAATTTGAGAATACAAAGTTGATCCCACTTCCTCTCTTCCTCAACATAATTAGCAAGATAGCCAAAGAATGAGAAGCATAATGGAAGGATGATTAGTTCTGTGTCATAACACTAAAATTAAATCCCTAACTAATTAAAAGAACGGATTATGCGCTATATGTTCTTCAATTTTCGTAGTAATTTTTTTATAACTTTATTTTAAACACTATCATTTAATATTATAAAATCTAAAATCTATATCTATATTTTTATATATAATAAGTAGTGTTTTGAAATGCCATGTGTTGTAATACCAGGCTTCTTCATTTTTTTTCGCATCTCTCTCCGTATAAATGATAATAGTAATAGTTAAGGGTGTTCAAAATCAAATATACGAAAATTTCAGGTTGTGGATTTCTCTATCCGAATTTGAAATATTGGATATTTGAATTCTAAAATAATATGTATCTTTTAATAATTTTTATTACTAAATAATTATTCGGATATCCAAAGTTTTTATAAAAATATCTGAAATAGTTATATTATATTTATTATTTAATAAATTTTATAAAAAAATTGGAAAAAATTGGATAGCCGATTATCCGAAAATTCTCAAAAACACTATCCGAATCGGAAATTTACGATATCCAAATTTTCAGATATTTCAGATCCGGATTTTCGGATATTTCGAACTCGGTTTCTGATACGGATATTTTTAAATACCCCTAGTAATAGTAATTATATTATTTAAAATATATCTCCATATTAATAAAACAGATATTGAAAACTAGAAACTAGATTTAATTATTAAAAAACACATTTTATTAAAAATAAAAAGATACATAAATTTTTAAAACAAAAAAACTTTTTAAGAATATGAACTATTTTAAACCCGTTTTCTTAAGTTTTATAAGGATGATTTAGAAAATGAAATTATTGTTCTTTAAAAATGTTTAATAAAACACTATAAAAATCAATTTTTAATTAAACAAAACTTTAAAAATGTTATTATTGTTCTTTTAGTTGAATTAATTACTTATATGTAACTCAATCACATCTTATCTGAAAATAAAAATGTTTATTTTCTTAATTTTTATTACAAACTATTTAATATTTTATTTTATTTAAACTGTGTAATATACAAGGTATTAATGTAGTATATTATATATAAATGTAATATCTACATAGATGATAACTAAGTATATCGTAATACAACTTAAGGATTAAGATAGATGCAAAACTAATTTATTCTGATAACAAAAAGAACATATCTAAATCGTTTAATTTTTCAATGAATATTTAAAATTTTCAAAATCTTATGCTTCTTACATGCACACGTGTAAATTACGCATATAACAAGTATCAAACAAATGTGTTCATGTATTTTATTTTTATCTTTTTAAATCTATGAACTATATATGGGTAAGCTCTATATAAAAGGAAAATCAAGGTGATTTATTCATATACTAGTATTGTATCCCGTGTAATACACGAGTTGATTAAATAATATATTAAATCATTTGTAATAAAAATTTACAAATTATAAATGATATTTGTAAATAAAATATGATTGAGTTAGATATAAATAAGTAGTTTAAGTAAAAACAACAATAATATCATTTTAAAATTTTATTGTTTATAAGATTGTATTTTTTTAAAATTATTTTCTTAAACATTCTGGGTTTTCTTAATTTAATTTTTAAAAAAAATTATGTCATGAAACTTAGAAAGAATGGTATTAAAATACTTCATATTTAAAAATATTTTGTGTCATATATTTTTAAAGTGTATTTTTTATTATAATATCATGTTTATAAAATTTTATTATATCAAACTTTTTTATTTAAAAATGTTTTAATTAATATAGTTATTATATATACTTTTATCATTTGTTAAGAGAGAGACGGGAAAATGAAAATAAGAATGCATAAAATGTTGACATATGACATCAAAAAACTTTTTTTTATTATAGGTAATAGATATTTTTAGTTCTTGAAGTAAGAAAATTAAAAAAACGTACATCTCAATTTTATTTTTCACCCACTCTACTTTTTAGTAAGTTTGTAAACTTCACTTCTATCATAAGTTTTTAACATGTCATCTTCACCCCCTTTATTTTTTAATAGTTTTGTACAATGTCATTCTAACCTTCTCAAATTTGTTCATTAACTTAAAAAGATAATTTGTTGCATGCTTATTTTTATGTATATGTCTGTGTGAATTCGAGTTGGTGTATCTTTTGATATAAATATTGTCTGGAAACGACTAGAATCAAATATCATATGTTCTTGTGCTTACTTTTTATATATGTTTCGAGTTGATTCATTTGTCTGATGTAAATTCTATTGGAAACGGGTGATGTCAAATACAATATGCTATAATTGAACAGTATAAACTCGAGTTTGTCTAGCTTTCAATGTAATTTTTGTTTGGTAATGATTTAGGTTGATACTAATCTATATTTATTCGTTAATAAGCACAAATGTATGCAAAGTGGAGTTTGTTTGTACATGGTTCTTCTTTTTGGCTTTTTTTATTTTTATTTTATTTTTTTTATTTTTATTTTTGTTTTTGTTTTTTTATATATTCTATATTTGGGTTTTCCGATCGATTTCGTGGCATACAATGTTTTTTTGGTTTCCTTTTTTTTACCTTTTTGATGTGTTATTTTAATTTTTCTTAATAAGTTACATTTTTAAATGCTTATAGTGAAACATAGTTTTCCAAATATTACATTTTAAAAATTCTTATAGCGTATCATATTTTTCCAAAAACTACATTTTAAAACTCTTAACTCTTATAGCGTAATGTACGGGCCGTAGTTGTATTTTCTATCTACATTTTAGTTTATATAATACTCTTATAGCGTAATGTACGGGCCGTAGTTGTATTTTCTATCTACATTTTAGTTTATATAATCGACGAGCAACAACTTTATAAGTTTTAAAAAAACACTACACCGTCATGCGCGGGCTTTACTCGTACCATCCGCCGCAACACAAAGTAATCTTGCTCGTTTAAACTCAAAAAATAGTTTTTTAGAAACACACACTCTCCTAATTTACACTACTAAACTCGCCCTAAATACTTCCAATAATGTTTAAACCCTCATCATTTGGTTAACATGAATTCTACAAATATATTCTTGAGTTCATTTAAGAAGAAAAAAAAAAGAAAATGACATGAAAAAAATAAGCAGTTGTTTTTTAGAGTTTTTTTAAAATAAAAGTAAAGAAAAAAAGTTTTGTTTTCGAGTTCAATATGGAGAGAAAAAAAAGAAATGGAAGGAAAATGAATGTAAAACTAGTCATTTCAAATCGGAAGAAAATAAAGAGAAAAAAAATAAATAAGAGAAAAAAAAGAAAGAAAAAAAAATATCTACTATATTTTCTCTCGTTAAGTAAACTTAGAAACATAATCAAAACTCTCTTTCTAAACTCATAATAGTTAAGAAACCATATTCTTTATAAAAAGATATATTTTAATATAAAAAGGTAGAAGCAACATATTTAACACATAGAAAGGTAACTACATTAGAATATAAGAAAGCTTTACCAACAAAAACTTTTAAAAGATCCAAATATCCAATGAAATACATCTCCTCCTACTTTCCCCGAAAAAAATAAGTTGATATGAAAATCCAATGATTTTTCCCTTTTAATTTTAAAGAAAGAAAAAGCCAATTATGACCCAAAAACTAATTCTAAAATACTTTATATATTCATTCAAATGAATAATTGGAGCATCTTAATTAAAAAATGATATGGCTATAGCTTGTCACAACTACCTTTGGTTGAGTTTCCAGCTCAAACTTTGCAGTTTTATATGCTTTTTCGATTGATATATGACCAATAAGTATTGATGTTGATTATTGGCTAACGAAGATTTATTTACCGTATATCTTTAAAGATAATTCTAAATACTTATAGTTTTCACTCCATATAAATCCATTGCATAAAAGATTAGGCCTTACGGTTTGGACACCAAGACTAAAATTGGGTTGTAACTTACCTGTTCTTTTTTATTCAATAATAATCACAAGAAACTGTTATTAGTTACTAGAAACTCAAGGAACCCTTATCATACATCGCTACATAACATGATCAGGTAAATCAAACTTTATATTGTATAGATAACCTTCAAAATGTTATGACAAGAATATAGTGAAAGAAAGATGCGAATCCAAGACATCTGTTGCGGTGGAATTAGACTGCTTATCGCTGCACCATTCTTGAAGAATATAGGGATGTGATTTCCGACATACAATAGCCAAAGATACGTATATGTCGAATTGTTTATTAATCATGATATGATTGTAATCAAATTGTTAGTATAACTAATTGTTGCTCAATGAATAATAGATTAAAATATCATAATCTAATTTACCAATTTTATGCTTTCTTCTCGTAGAATAATAACTATTTCACATAATTACGAATATTAGTTGCTAATGTGCCATCAATCACTCCATACCTACAATTTACTATTCTAGTGGATTTTTATGATTTTATCTAGAGGCGTGCACAACGGAATTTTTTGTACTTGGGGTGAAATAGGGTATGAATTCGGGTCGGGTTCATCTACTTGAAAACCTTATCCGCTATACCTGGGTAGGGTAGGGTCGGGTGCGGTCCGGGTCGTAAGCGAAACCGGGTTCAATACCGGGTTTAGGTTTTTTTTTTCTTCTTTTATTTTCTTGTGTGTGTGTGTGTCCAACTCAGGCAGGGTTCGGGTTGAGTTTGCTAAAAACCTTAAAATCTAAAACTGGTTCTAATCTTACGAGCTTAAACGGGTCCAACTCAGATACACCTCCCATCGGGTACTACCCGTACCCGGATCCGGTTCGAGTCCACCGGGTCAGGTCCAAACACGGTTTATATGCCCACCTCTAATTTTATCCGATGAACAAAATACATGGGCCTAGCCCATTAGCAACTAATAATCGTAATTATGAGAAGTAGTTATTACTCCAAACCTACAATTTACTAGTCTATGGGATTTTATTTTATCGAACAAAACATATGGGCCTAGCCCATGGTTTATAAATTTGATCTCACGTCTCAATTAAGCCCGAATTAAACTAGCATGATAATCAGCTAATGTCAAATCATTAAAATGGTTTCATCTTGTTTGAGTTAATTTGTTTTCTCATATTTGTAGTAAGGTGCACAAAATATGTATAAACAAAAAGCAAACTTTTGATTCGGTATTATAATATGTATTGTCGGGATGTTTGAGTGCGGAGAATACCAAAGATTATGTTCGGTTGAGATGAAACAACACTTGTAGGAAAGAAATTTGTTAGAGAGAATCAAAACAACACGCCTTGTGAATCTTCGTCAATGGTTTGATCAGCAATGGTAGTGTAAGGTGGGAGAGTTGTTCGGGTTATTTCAACATACATGCGAAGTAAGCTTAACCTTTGTGTTTGTTGCATTTTTAGTGTTTTGAAGTAACCTTTTATATCTATGATGAAAGTAACCTGTAGTTTTTGTCTCATTACTCCAATGAAATTAATAACTTTCATGCTAAATCATACTAATAAGCCCTATAAATCAAAGCCTTCAAATTTACCATCATTGCCACCATATATTTTTTTTCAAGCATAACCCTTTACAAGAGCCCCAAACAATCAAAGTTGTAAACCCTCACCGCGGCATATTTCCTTATTTTCAAAAAACCATATATCGCGAGCTCAATAATGAAATGAAAAGGGTACACGTCATGGAATTGAACAATGGATCGAATGACAAACATATCTAAGAACAAACTCAGTAATTCTGACTAAGGCTGTTACAACGATTACACTCCTGTGCACATTCATAGCCCTCACAATGCTCAAAACCCATGTATGTTATTACTATAAACAACCAGGGCATTATATAAAGATATGTGCAACTCATATTGGAAACTCTGAATTTCTGATCAAGGGTACCGATCGGAAAGACTGGAATGAACTCTAGTTTGTAAGCCTTATTCGAAAGAAACACGCATGTGGGAATAAAAAATTGTTTAAACCATTGAAAAACTCTTGTGAAATTGAAACATATGTTGAAAAAGCAACAAAGCATGAACAAGTCTAGTTGAATTAAACTGTAATGGTGTGCAACAATTCAAATCATTAAATACGTTTTCTACGTCCCTACTCTCAATCGGAATGTTCTTAGCCTCAAACAGTTACAAAGAACAGTGAATCTCAAAATGATATACGCAAAGTGCTTGGAATTCTTGCAATGGTCTCTAATGGTATATGCAAAGTACGTTTCATACGCATACACAAGTCTTATGACAGTTTACTGTTAGATTTACCTGCGTGTTCTAGAGGTCATGACAATTAAGATTAACCGCCATAATTGTACCTATAAGTATTGATGTACGTACCCAACATATAACCAAATGCTCAACTTATAGCAGCTATAGCTTCAAGTGTCAAAACACTACATATATTACTTCTAAGCTCACCTATATATATCCAGCCACATAATGTTTCTTAAAGCTACCTTTATAATGTTTCTTAAAAGCTAAACAAGATATAATAGTGTAGTGAGCTTTTATGACTCATGTAGAACATATAATCTCAATTCTCAATCATGTGGTGTACAATTCATGTGGTGTACAATGCACATGCAACCCACCGTTTTACCAAACGCCAAACAAAAGATGACAAAAAAGATAAATACTTCTCACATGGTTGTACTTGTGCTCAACAATCACACATTCTCTTAGGCATATTCATAACCCTCACAATGCTCAACTCATGGAGAGTAAACTATTTGTAGAATGAATAATTTACTATGACATAAAATTACAAATATAGGTTAAGCTTTAAAAATAATTTGAAGTCGTAGATTGCTTTGGGGATTTTTTTATTCTTTCTAGACAGCAACAGTCAAGGTATTCTATAAAGAATTTGAAATTTCTCTCTGTCCACGTCTTTCAAGTGTTTGTGAAACCCTTCCAAAATTTCCAAACACCATTCTTCTACTCTGAGGTTATAGGTTTAAGTTGTAAGAGATACTCTCATACACATGGTAGTATAAGATTGTGTAAATCTGATCACAAAACGATCTAACCCCTCTTTAGCTCTTGTGCAAAACGGAAAATAAGTTAAGCAATGCGTATACCCATCCATATACTCTTCTTTTAAAATATCTTTAGGTTGATCCAAGTGCTGACATAGATGATGTTATCATAGAAGACGCTACCTAGGATGAATGTATAGCGAGAGCCGGTGGAGCAAGGCCGGTCTTCCATGAAGTTGGGTTTAAAGATGGCACCGTTGGTGTGGTTCAAGCATTAGATGGCTAACATATAGCAAGATGCACACCTTACGTTATAGGACGAGTTTAAAAGCACTTTGAACATATTTCTATCTAAGCTATAACCAACAATAACGACATGCTCAACTTATAAACTATAGGTCAAGTGCCAAAACACTATACATATTTCTTTTAAGCATAGCTAGCCACATAATGTTTGTGTACTGCTTTTATGACTCAGATTGAAGAGACACCTCAACCATGTGGTGTACAATGCATTGGCAGCCGACCATTTTACTTAACTCCACACAATACATGATGACAAAAAGAACACATACTTCTCACATGAGTGTACTTGGGCTCAAAAAATCACACATTCGTCCTCAACTTAACACACCCAAATAAAAAAAAAAAAGTAGCTTTAATCAAATGCAAGACTCAAAATTTATAAAATGCAAATCACCATAGCATCATTCTGCATAAAGATTCATCAAACATCAAAGAACATGAATGTTCTTGATGATTACATGTACCAAACAAGAAACTTAAAGCATTTATTCAAGAAACAGAAAGCAAATCAATTTCTGAAACTGTAAAACCTTATTGCATCAATCAAGTATTCAATGAGTAGAAACTTTAAGATTGAGTGATTTATTGAACCATGATTTCCAGCTGCCGGAGTTCTTCCTCGTTATTCCCACCGTTACCGGCTTCCCATCACCGACCTCCTCCACCGGCTGAGGCTTCTTGCACAGCATGAAGTTTCTAACCCCAAATGATCCAATTGCCTCCACCGGACTCAACGCTGCAAATCAAACACAACAAATTAGTAAACCAGCATATAGAAAGTGTGAAATACAGTAAAAAAATTCTACACAACTTTGCCAAGTGGTTATCAACAGTATTGGGGCCAAGGCCAATTAAGAACACACAACATTCTTGAAGTGTCATCCTTATAAACAGTGACACCTTTATACTAATTTATGCAAATCAAAGTAAAATAATGGATTGTTACAAGTAAGATTATACAATTTATGATAAAATAGATTAGGCTCAATTCTTTTGGTTAAAGTGATAAAAGAATTAAATTGGATATTTTTTAAACTAAAACAAAAATCTGAATTGAACTACAATATAACTTTTGTTTTAGAATTCAGGGTCATAGACGAAAGCCTAACAATTAACACAATAAAACCCCTCATAATGTTCTCTAAATAAAATTTGTGTTTGTATTGGTTTATAACTCTTCTATAAACCTATTTTGGTTTATAGATGATTCAGCATCATTTGTAAATAGGTTTACGGATCAGCTAGAAACCAAAACAATACGCGTATTAATATAATAATATTAATAGGCGTATTAGTATCAATAATATTATTATACCTTCGGTACCGGCGATTGGGCAATAAAGAACAAATTCATTGATATTGGAGCCAAGAACAGGAAGACGACCCTCACGGGCGTAGGATTTAAGCGCAGTATCCATAACAGAAGCCACGAGCTCCTCAGCGTTAACCACGAACCGGATCGGACCGGCGCTTCCGATGACGGTGATGCTAATCAGCAGCCGGTTTCCGGCGCCTTTCGCCGGGTGATTCTTCTTCGGCTTGTACATCAACATCTTATCAAAAACACAAAACCGTATTCCTTGAAAAATGAACGAAACAATTAAGCAAATCGAATCTAACAACAAGAACAAAAACAACGACAACGGCGGTGGCGGTGGCGGTGGTTGTGATGATGGTGGTGATGATGGTGGTGATAACAGTGGTGGTGGTGGTGGTGGATTCAGGGATCGACGCCGACGCAGCGGTGGTACCAGCCCTCTTTGCAAGATCCGTAGCAGAAAGCGGTGGCGAGAGAAGAGATCCCCCTTGAGGAAAGGGGGGAGATCATCAACCGATTACGGAGGATTTCCACCATTCACAATCGGAGAATCTGAGGGGTGAATTGAGGGGATGAAGAAATTGGGGGAATTTGGGGATTAGGGTTAGGGTTTGAATGTGGATTTTGATGATGATTTGATGAATGTTGGAATTGGGTGAATAAAAAGGTGGAGGTTGGTGAAAAACACGTTTGCCTAATGTTACGGCGTTTGTGTTGTTTACGTAAGGTGTGACGTCGTTAATCTTGGAGTCAGGGTTGCCTCTTGATATGTGTCACAAGGAATTCTACACGTGTTTTCAACACCAACTCCATTGGAAAATGGAAACTTAGAAATATTTATTTTGAACAACTAACATTTAAAAAATTTTAAAACTTAGAAATTTATCTTGGCTAGCTTTTGAACTAATAATATTATATTTTAATTGTAAATTGAGCGGATCTTTGCTCGTGTTTGACTTGTTTTCAAACCGAACCGAGACGATCAAACAAAAGTTTAAATGAGTATTTTCTTAGCAAATTTCAAACAACTTTAAGCTAAACAGTCCTAGGTGTGAAACCTGATATATTTTGAATGGATATTTTTTTTAAATCGCAGATTAATGGTTAGTAAGTTTATAACATTAAAATTAGTAATTATTTATCACTTTTAAAATGTTTCCCTTTTTCATAAAAATGTATTAGTTTAAATATATAAAGCTGTAGTTTAGTAAGTGTTAACCTTTTTTTATTTATCGCTTTTAAAATGTTTTCATCTTTCATAAAAATGTATTAGTTTAAATATATAAAGCTGTAGATTAGTAAGTGTTAACCCTTTTTTATTTATCGCTTCAACTAAAAAAAACCTATAAATTGCGAACAACAAAATATTTCACTATTTTTACGAACCATTTAAAAAAAATAAATACTACTTGTTATATTCTATTACTATTAGATCGCGCTGATTACTTTTATTATTTTTTAATATTTAAGGTTATACATATAAACAAAGAGAACCTAATCAATAATTATTTTAGTTGGTATAGTGGTTGAATGTTCAGACCTTCTTAAACGTGTTTCGGTTCACATCAAATGGGTTCTTATTATTCCCTGTTGTTGTTATTTTTTATTTCAAGCTTTATTAATTTACTCTTTAAACGTATTTTTTAATTTCTATTATTGTTTTTAAAATATAATGTATCTTAAAATTCGCATAAATCATTGTAATGTGTTTATTGTCATCTATTTTGATATAATATATCTTCAAAATCGAAACGTGATGAATATATTTTTTCTAATTTTATTTTTGAATTCACCAACATTTACTTAAAATCTAAATGTATTTTTGCGCCATGATTATAATCTACGTTCTCATATGCCTTTTATAAATACATTTATTTTCATATGTGTTTCGACATTGTTTTTACTCACCAAGACGTGTCAAATATAATATTATTTAACTTTTTTTTTATCTACATATCGAGATGGGTTGAGTATAGTATATTTTGACTTCTTTTATTTTTGGATTCCCTTTCATGTTCTTTAATGTTTATTTTCATAACAACGTAATGATTTTTTTTATTCTATACATATCGTTACGACTTGTTTATTTATCTACATTTTCATATAATTTTATTGAAATCGAGTGTCACGTAGCACGGATAACTACCAGCTGGTATATATTTGAAATCGAATGTTGATGTGCAACAACATCTTGAGTTTAACTTATTTTGGCTTATTTCTTTGTTATTTAATATTAAAAATGCAGAAAAAATGAAAAGAATGGAGTTCTAGTTTAGTCGGCAACTAGAAATTTTAAACGTCATGTTACAACGGAGTCATACAATGACACTAACGTGATAAAGCCGCCCTTGCGACACATCTGGGAACTTTGTTAATTGCTCTATTCATACTAACGTGGTTAAATATATACAATAACAATATGAAGTTTGTTTCGTTCGGTTTTAAAGATTGAAACAAAAATAAAAAACAGTTTGTGATGTTTTGTTTTATATATCATTTCATCAGTGCCAAACATAATAGTTCCTCGAGTTCTCACAAAAAAATAGTGGTTTTCAAGATAATATTACCTCTATATATGTATATAGAAAATATTACAAAAACCTATTCGATTCGAGTACTGAAAAAGAAGTTACTAGAAGTCTGAAGACGTTTTATATTTTCATCTTAAAGATCTTTGTTTGCATATGAGCCAATTCACATATTAATCATTTTTAGAACTCAATGATCAAATACAACATGCATAAAATAAGCAAGTAACTAAAACTTTGTTTACTATAAAATCACAACGTAGTTAGAGTTGACATGTTAATATAACAGTAATTATATCACATATGTTATTTCATACATGATTTTTTCCTTTCATAATTTTAATGGAACTACAAAATAAATTTCCTTACATTTACCCAAGGTTCGTTTAACTCTTGAGTTCTTTTCGGTACCTTCTTCAATGACCCTGATAACATAACATACAAAAATCACAAGTAAGCATGTCGCATAGTGAGCGGATAATGAGTTATTAAACATGAACGTGTTATTGTAAAAAAATTATCACATGTAAAATCGTGTCAAATAACATATCATATATTCAATTAGCATAATGTTCCATCAAGTGGTAACCGCACTACAACAAAATCCAACTAATGCAACTCTAGTAATATGTTGCATTAGCCGTTAAAAAAGTTACGTTAGGCTTTACAAAAGTTTCATTAGCCTAAAACAATCGTTTTACAAAAGACTACGTTGGATGAAGTTGTATTAGACAAAAAATAATTTTTTTATTAACCATTTTGTAAGACATTGTAACTTTTTTCGAGATGTTGCTTCAAAAAGATTGCATTAGATTAATTTTTCTAGTAGTGCATAAGTATATGGGGTTTAGTTAGTTAACATGGGCAAATCACATTAAACCCTCCCTTGAGGTAACATGTTCATCTAATTTCTTACACGATTAATCTATACACATCCATTATTTGTGTAAATGTACCATGTTGCTCCTCGAGCCAAACAATCAGTTAGTTTGGAAAGATATTAAGTTTTATAGTAGTCATAGATATGTCATATCATTTCATATGAAAATTATAGGCATGTGGTCATTTCTTGAAAAGAAGAATGACTTGGGTAACATATGTATGTGTATAACATGATAGTAAACTTACAACTTGTAACATGTAAAATTGTACTTATAAATATATAAACTTATTAAATTTGTAAGCATGTATACCATATGAAGATATAAACTTGTAAGCTTGCGTATTCATTGGTTTATATTATTTAAATATATATGAAACATTAAAAAAAGATTGTTATAAGAGATACTTAGGTTTATAGAAAATAAATGTAAAAAATAGGTGATATGATGAAGGAGAAAATATCTAATATGACAACTAAGATGATGTGTTTGTAGGTGTTTGTTAGATTTAGCATTGTTGATGCTAACTTTTTAATCCTTCTTGATGAGGATACCTTGTGATTAATAGTCTCCAAATCAATCTTGTAAAATTCCAAATTGATCGGCTATTAATTGCTTGTTTGGTGAACATCACAATTGTGCAAGTATTTGATTACTACACAAAAACCTTTTTCTCGTAGAATTTTAATTATTTTAAAATGTACAAGCTCTATCGATCATACAAATAGTGCAAAGAAGTAGTCCAATAAGTTTGTCTATAAAGATATTGATTTCAATGAGTCGTTTCTATACGTTTGTCCCCATCTTAGTAATGAGAACATGGTCACCATGTGGATATTAATAGGCCTATTCCACAAGTAAAAACTAGACATGCAACAAGAGTTCATTAAATATGTCGTTAGTAATCACAATATCTCAATGCTACTAATTAATATTTAAGCTTACAATCCTATATTATTATATCAAAATGGATTATATAATTAGGTCAGTAATCAAATACCAAATCATAACAACATTCATAGTTAAAAGAAATAAAGTTATACAACAATAATCAATTCCCCTAAAACATTATGCAAACACACACCTAAGAGTTTTTCTTAAACATTTCAATCCATCATTATAGCATTCACACTAGCATTTCACTCTTCATACTTATATTTACACTTAAAACACTATTTTTTTTCTTTCTTTTTTAATTGAATAATAATTTTTATATGTTTATCATTATTTTTTATTTCTCCTTCATATACAACCACTTTTGTAAACATTAAAAAATCTATGGGGGTTGTACCCTATTTCTCTAAATACGAGGAAACATGATACAATCCCGATAAATTTTATTTCTTCTTCACTTACAATCAGTTACAATCATTCACTATAATAAAAGACATATACTCACATTTAAAATGGAGAAGCTATTGTGAATGCTCTTGATAATGTATTAAACATGCACACTTTGTTGGTAATTTTAGTGTTATCAACATGATTTTTATTATATTGGACTAACTAATTGATCAAGAAAATAGGATTAAAGATTAAACGAGTTAGGTGTTGTAGAAGTGTAAGCTCGATTTAATTATAAATGTTATTTGGATATTAATTTTTGGGCTCCAATAAGGCTGTAAACGAGCCGAGCCAGCTCAAAAATTTTAACGAGCTCAAAACACTAGCTAGAGTTCGGCTCATGTAAAGCTCAAGCCGGCTCGAATTTATTTATTTATATTTTATTTTTTCACATTAATTTATATGAAAATACAAAAAATATATATTAGGGTTTTTATATTTTGATGGGTGTTTCGTACTTATAAGAATAAAGATCGTTATTTTGAATATAAACAAT
>BJCM01085413.1:0-18070 GCA_018326385.1 Flaveria bidentis
ACTTATGTTTGTAATTATTGTTGTAGTCTGATTTATACTCTGCATGTTTGACACTTGTTCCCGGGTTGTAGGAAATTAAACAATGTCTTACTACTTGATTATGTGATCATTTTTGTGTTATGCTTATGGCTATGTTGTCGTGAATATTGACTAACGCGACACAAGTCTCCATTTGTGCTCGGGTGATGTCATGACACGCTTGTCATCATATTTATATTGCTTCTCTATCGTATACCATGTGTTATGACGATCCCGTCTCGTTGCATCCTCGTGTTTCCGCTTTAGCAAGGTGTGACAAACGATTAGCTAAATGTACTTGGTTCCTATGATAAACAAGCATACGTTATCAGGAGCCGACAATAACCTTGGCTTTAGCACCAAATAGGCTTGTCAGGCCCATAGATCTATGACGTCGTCAGGCTAACAATAGTTAATGAGTGTCAACATATAAAGTATATCATATAAAAGTTATAATAATACAAATAACTATGACAAAAAGTAAAGATGAATTGCATTAACTTATGTGTTGATTTTTATAATATGAGATGCTGAAATTTTTAAAGGAATATTAATCTTTTGTAAATATTTTTATAGGAAATCTATCGGAGTAAAAGGTGATACTCATAACCTCATTTTTTTATACTTGTACAGTTTTTTAGGGAAAACATATTGTTTTGACTAATGCATATGTATAAGATTTTGGAAATATACTGTCAGTTATGATACAATCATTAATTCGGATGTGGAACCGTTGGGTAATATAGGTAGCGCTACTTAGAAAAATATTTTCTGCACCAATAGGATAAGTGTTGTGATGTTGTATTATCCAATTTTTGTGATTTATATTGTGACAGTTATGAATCACCCAACTTATAAGTAGGTTTGGTTGTAAACTTATCTATGATGTATCAATATATGTATTTTGTTATGATATTAAACCTATGATCTCACCAACATTATGTTGCCTATTTTGAGTATGTTTTTTTCCGGAAATCATCATGTCTAACAACATTATTAACTCTTTTGATGTGTATAACAGCTGGGGAGAAATCATGGGAAAAGTTTGTGTGAACCTAACTTTTAATCTTTACGATCTTAATGTATCGGTGGATGCTCATTTCAATGTCTCTGAAGATGTAACAGTTAGATAATATGTTTTGTAATAGGATTATGTTAAATTTTGTCTACTAATGATATGATATAATCCTAACCCTTGATGATCTAATATTATGTGATATCTTATTTTGTGTTGATTAATTAATTTTCCAATCAATATGTTCCGAACAAGTTAGTCTCATCCAAAGCATTTCTCGCTTTCGCAAGGATCTGACAGTTTCCCGAGTTTTTCCCAAAAAGATGTAATTAATAAAAATTATTTGCCAAATTGGTATAGTTAGAAAAATATTTATTAAATAGTTTTTTTTTAACTTTTTTGTTTCTCTCTCTTATTTCTCATTAAATATTCTACAAAACATTATTAACTAAATGTTTTCTAAGTCTTTTAAAGATAATTATTAGAAATGTTTTTAAATAGAACTTTTTTTAGCTTTATTTTTTAATTCTTTAAAAATGATTTTGGAAAATGATTTTTAATATAGTGGTATCAAAAAAGAGAAGTTCTGAAGATGAATGCAAGATATTTCACGTGCAATAAAAATGAAAATCACATTTAATCGAATATAATACATTTAATTTATATCATCGAAAAAATTATTTCATATGTGTTTCTTGTTATACGCAAGATTTTTGGTATTTATAGGTATAAATATTTAATACATCAAGACATAAAATGAGTTAATGACATAATAAGATTTAATATATTAAAACGTAAATTGAGTACAGATAATATAATATATGAAAATGTAAACTAACATAAAATTTACTTAAACTTTTTGCAACTTTTTAGACACCCTTAACATACTCTTTCGAGGTTCTAAAGTTTATTAAAATCATTCTAATATTTTAGTAGTTAGTTAAAATGCACATATGATTTGCCAAGCTATTTAACTTTCTTATTGATTCTTTTATAAGATAATTCTCTCATCCATTTTTATTATTTCCTTATGAATTTTATTAAATATAAAGTTTTATACAAGACCTTCTCTAAACAATATGAAAAACATATTTTGAATTTAAAAAACTTAATACAAATTATAATTTATTTTTATAAACAGTTTAAAAGTTATTTTTATAAAACATTTTATAACATATATACATAGTATATGAACTATAGAACAGTGTAAAATGTTTTATAACAATGTGATTTCATTTTTATTGCACAATCAAGAAATATCTTGCAATCATCTTCATATTTAATACCACTATATTAAAACTCATTTTCCGTAATCATTTTAAAAGAAATAAGAAAGTTAATCTAAAAAAAGTTATATTTAAAAACATTTCTAGAAATCAACTTTAAAAGAGTTAAAAACATTTAATTAATAATGTTTTGTAGAATATTTATTAAGTATAGGAGAAAGAATCAAAAAAGTTCAAAAACACCATTTTAATAATTATTTTTCTAACTACACAATTTCGATAAATAATTTTACCATTTACACATTTGTGGGCAAAAACTCTTTGTTTCCCTAGTTATGTATGAATTGTATAAAATTATTAGGTTGATCAATATAATTAACAAGTTTATTTAAGAACCATATTATACATTCATCAACTAATTAAATAATGTAAGATTGGATCCAAACCAACATCACTTTGAGCAAAAAAGACTGGATATTAGCTGCTGCAAAGTTAAACTAGTTTATTTAATTAGATCAATCATGTTCTACATGCCACATGTAGTAAACCATTAGTATTTAATTCATTAATTATCTTGTCTATAAATATATCGTAAACCCAGGTGCTTTTTATGTTGTTCCATTGAAGTCCAATTATTTGGAGTAAGAGAATCCCACATTTCTCTTTTGTTCATCAGCTTTCCAATTTTGAAGAAGAGGGGAAAGAAATGACCATTTTTTCCAATATTCAACATCCTTTAACTTTTACTTTTGGGATTCTAGGTGCAATTTTGACCCAAATTCTCTTCATTTTCTAATATTTGTTATTAATATTATAAATTCGGCTCGATTCATAATTTTAGCAAGTCAATCTCAAGTATCAAGTAGGTAACTAGCGGCTCTTTTATATTTTAATTTGTTAGGATGTACATAAAGCGGTTTGTATATATTTGAATTTCTTATTTGGATAGTTATAAACTTGTTCTTTTGTATTAGGTTGTTTATTTTTATTACATATGTAGTTTCATATTTTAGTATAAGGTACTTATAGATGAAACCATGATTTTGTCACGCTATTTCAATATCGTAGGAATTATGAAAATTAGGTAATATAAACATATAACATTTACTGAATCAAGTATCATTTATATATTTATTTATTTATGGAGTTCTAAAATAAATTATTAGATGCTACAGTAAAGAATAGAATACTGTTAATGGAAATATGGAATGCGTGTTATATGTCAATATTTTTTATATATAAGAATAAATCATTATTCTTTTTTTCTTTCTATTACGTTGATTAACTGTGCAAACTTTATTTTACATAAAAATAATTCTATTTTCCTTTGCATGCAGGAAATATCATATCCTTCATGGTGTATCTTGCGCCAGCGTAAGTTATTATTAATATTCTCTTTTTGTATAAAATAAATTAATCTTTAAAATTTAAAATTATTAAAAGCATAATTTGCATGCATGCATGCAGGCCGACGTTCTACAGGATCATCAAGAAGAAATCAACAGAAGGCTTTCAATCTATACCATATGTGGTGGCTCTCTTTAGCTCGATGATTTGGATATATTACGCCACGCTTAAAACTGATGCTACCTTGCTCGTAACCATCAACGCCTTCGGCTGTGTTATTGAGACCCTTTACATAACCATTTATGTTGCTTACGCCCCCAAGAACATTAAGGTAAATTACATCTTGAAATTATTCTTTAGTTTAGTAATTATGTCGAATGTGTTTTACATATATAACTTAAAGGCAAGAAATCTTTAAACCATTAATATATCAAAACCTATGATAATCATATAACGCACTTCTGAAGGTATATAAAGCTATAGGAGAGAGAAAGTGAGATGATTAATTGTTGATTTCCGTATATATCATATATGTATATCATGCAATTCTAGAGAATCTTAATGTATTGTTGTTTATGAAATGAACATTTCTCTTAATACAAGATAATTATATATCAAGTCTAACAAACTATATTACTTGACGTGGATATAAAAACAATAAAACAAAGATAATAACTAATGTAACGTATAGTATATTAAATCTCTAAGATATATGTACATATATATGTATGTGTGCATAGAGATATCGCTAGCTAATACACTTAGTGTTGCAGATTCAAACCACAAAACTTGTTGTGTCACTGAACTTTGTGGGATTTTGGGTAATTGCTCTTTCGACTCATTACCTAGCTGTAGGCCCAACCCGAGCCACGATTCTTGGATGGACCTGTTTGGTCATTTCTGTTAGCGTATTTGCAGCGCCTCTAAGCATCATGGTATGTGTAATTTGCAGCTCCATTGTCATATCACGCGAGTTGGATTAGTGTAATTGTAGTGATATTGATTTAATTATTTTTTTTTGTATGCAATGCAGAAAAAGGTTATAAGGACCAAGAGTGTAGAGTTCATGCCATTTGGATTGTCATTTTTCTTGGCTTTAAGTGCTGTGATGTGGTTCTTCTATGGGTTGCTACAAAAAGACATATATGTTGCAGTAAGTTCAATTCTTGCAACTTTTTAAAGTTGAATAATTAAATTCAATAATGAAATTGGTAAGTTTCTTACAAGTTATAAAATTTTAACTAGACTTAAAATAATATTTTAAAACTAATAATATGTTAAGAACTCTAAGAACTTTTTAATCATTGTACTATATTTATAATATAAATTAACTAAATACAAGAAATTTAATATGTATGAGACTTATTTAAAAAAAGATAGGATGTTGATAGCATTTTGTCTTCATGCACATATATACGAGTAACATTTTATTTGAAAAATCAGTATTAAAGAAATATTTTCAAGGGAGAAATAATTTTTTTCACTTACTAACTTCTAATGAAAAACTATATACACATGTTGATGTGGTTTTCGCTGTTGGCTAACGTGACATTGATTTTGAAATGAATGTCTTATACACACACATTAGATCATAGCCAGGGTTAAATATCTTTTAGGTTTTATGACACTATAAATATGATATATATTTGGATAACTTTGATGATAGTTTAAGATATACTTCTTTCCATTTCGATTCTAATGAATTTACAAACACAACATTTCAGCTTCCAAATATCATTGGATTCGTGCTTGGAGTTGTCCAAATGGTATTATACTTTATCTACAAGAATTACAACAAGAACAAGATCGAGTTGGAGCGAAAACTACCAACTACAATTTCAACTATGGACACATACCCCGTTTGTGACACCCCTAAACACGATGCAAACAAAGATACTAACACGTGTGATCAAATTATCACAATAGAAACCACACGAGAGGAGAATGTAGAAGCTCGAGCTGAGGAACCAATAACAGTTAGTACAATGCAACCCATCAATGATGTGATTAATAAAGATGTCATGAAAGAAGACATGATCCTCGAAGCATCGGGATGTACATCCACAGTACAACCCCTTGGTGTTATTGAAGATTACAACCAAATGAAAACCATGGAGACCACTAATCAAGTTTATCTTGTAGAAAGTGTAGCCTAATAACCGTTATTTTATAACGATGACATGTACGCCTAAACCATCAAAAGGCGCATGATCACTTTTGTATATTGAATAAGTATTTTATATACATGTACCTTTAGCTAACATCTTTGTATCTTGTACGTATCTCTTACTTTGTTTCTATAATACACCTACATAGAGAGATACACATGCATACTTTGAAAAATAATAGTGGAAACTATTACCACTTGAAGTTGTGGTTTAAATGTTTTCGATGTAAACTATATATGGGCCCACCCAAAGTTATCATCCCGTCTCCCTACTCAAAACGCGCAGACAACACTCTAACAGTTAGATTTTTTCTAGCGAACCACCATCACACATAAAAAAATCAGCCTCATCATATGACTCGCTAGCTATTGTTGTTGTTGCTACTGTCATCTTATATCCTTATGATTATCTCAATATTAATATACTATTATAGGTTAATCTTTTATAACTCATGATATTGAAAAAAGAAGATAATACATGTTATCAAAAAATAATGAAAATGTTTTTAACTATTATGTTCTTAACAAATATCTTCATATACTCACTTCACATTACTAACTATTTAAATTATTCATATGCATTTAAAGTGTAATGTGATAAATGGATGTACTACTTACAAAGCTAATATATTATATACAAGAGTAAATTATAGGTAATATATTATTGATATGTTAATAGGACGACTCCATCAAAAGTATAATCGTATATTCGTATATATCTATCCTAGGTTATAATGTATCTTTTTAAGTAATATTGACAATTCATATACTTTTTAACATACTTAATAAGAATATTTTTGGTATTTAGTAATTTCATATTTCTGACATAATGTTATTATTTAATGACATGATAGTTTTATTGTCTAGTGAGATAATTTTGTTACTTAGTGCTTTTATCAAACATAAAGCAATAAAGATATTTTTTGAAAAGGATTTTAGGAAAGGTAAACTATTAAAAAGTTCATTTGGATACCAAAAACTAAAATTTATTAAAAATTCTTTTTATAAAAAATATTTTTCAAAAAGAGTATTTATTTAGTAAATCTAAAATAATGTAATTACAAGAAGTGATCAACTAAATTCTTAATAATAATAATAATAATAATAATAATAATAATAATAATAAGAAGAAGAAGAAGAGGAAGAAGAATAAGAATAATAGCAATAAAAATATATTTATCATTGTAAGGTGATTTTTATATCTACGTTTTAATATAAATTTACTCAATACAAAGTTTTCGAGTGAAGCAAGAACGTAAAACTGTCAAAGTTGCTTAAATGTTTCATTTTTGTAGGTTTTTTGTTTTTTAACAACAGTTTAAATATGATGTTTTATGAAATTCGAAATTTGTTGGTTCGGCATTTTTATCGGCGTTCTCATTATTTTTTTCCGCATGTGAATAGTAATGTATAAATCGTCAAAACTAAACCTTACAAGCTCTAATATAGCCACCGCACCACATAGGTTTCACCAACTAATATGAATTTTTTTGCAGGTGAATAGTAATATATAAGTCGTCAAAATTAAACCTTACAAGCTCTAGCCGCATCACATAGGTTTCACCAACTAATACTTCATAAACTAAAAGAATTTAAATCATCCTTAAATTCATCATAAATTAAAAGAACCTAAATCATCATTAAAACTTGAATGCGTTAAATTCAAACAGCTTATTCTAACGACGTATTAAATTTTATATGAACCTTCGAAATTTATCATCCATTCAGGTAATAAGTGATTAAATCAATTCTTCGTCCAAATTATCTGATCGTTTTAAATATTATCAACTGGAAATATAAACAAATAAAGGTTCTATGGTGTAGTGGTTAGCACTCTGGACTTTGAATCCAGCGACCTGGGTTCGACTCCCGGTAGGACCTTTTTTTTGTATACACATTTGTTTTTAAATTATCCCCTTTTGTCTTGCGGTTTTTAGGCTTGAATCATTAAATCCAAAGATGGCTAATATATATGTTCATGTCAGAAAGATGAGTTTTAACCAGGACATAATTAAAATCATATAGCTTGAACACAACTTGTTTATCCGATTTATTTAAATGTGGCAAACATATTGACAGGTTTTAGTGAGTTATAAATATGTTTACTTTGTCATAAACAAGTTGGTGTGTTGTAACAAATGGGTTAAACAAGTCAATATTCAGGTGAAATAAAGTAAAAATTAGAATAATAATGAAACATTGATTTAAAAAAGAATGAACATACAGGGATTTGAAGTGGTTTTTATAAAACAGAGGGTCAGTTATTGTTCACTTTGGAAGTTAACACATATCACAAATTTTATATTTGGGCCGAAAAGCAAGGACTAATTAGAATTAGATGGCCCAATTAGAGTGTTTTTTTAGTTAGGGCTGTTCACGAACCGAACCGAACGCAGCTCCGCTCGAACTCGGTTTGGTTTTAAACCGAGCGGTTCGGTTCTGTTCGGATTTACAAATTTGAGCGCAAACTTCATACTCGAACTCGGTTCGGTTTTAAACCGAGCGCTCGATTTCGCTCGGTTTTGCTCGGTTTTGTGTTACAATGGGTCGCGGTCGGAGATGGGTCGCGGTCGCAGGTTCGCAGCTCGCAGTAGGGTTGGAGACACGGTTGCAGGTTCGCAGGTTCGCAGATTCGTGTCTCGCAGGGTGGAAACTGCTGGAGAGTGGAGAGGGGAGATTGGAGAGTAGTCACAGATCGCTGGAGGCTGGTGCCTAGACTGCTGGAGGAGACGAGGAGTGGACTGTGGAAGGTGAGGAGTGAGAACTGATGTAATGAGGTTTAAATGTATTGGTGTATTAAAGTTTTAAGTTTTATACTAAAATTTTAAAATATTTGTAACTAAAAAATAACTAAATATAATAATAAATTAACATCTATAATTCTATATAATATATAAAAACTAAACTAATAAATAATTCGAGCGAAACTGAGCGAGCGATGAGCGAGCAACCCTTCGCTCATGCTCGGTTCGTTTTGAAACCGAACCGAGCCGCTCGGTTCATTTACAATCAAGCGGAAATTCGAACGAGCAAAATTCCAAACATTTTTCAAACGAGTTCGAGCGAGTTTTAAACGTTAAGCTATTTGAACAACCTTATTTTTAGTTAGCCTTCAACCCCGATGGATCCAGCTGACTTGGTCTGTTATGTTGAATAGGTCCAGTGGGCTTGAGAACCCACTTGTGTTCGGTTCTTCCATTTCGTTTTTTTTTTCGGGACAATGTATCTTTAAGCACATCTTCTCCCTTATATATCCAATTGGGCCTATGATTTAGTAGGCCCATCTATATCCTCATTTTGTTTTATATTGGAGTCGATTCATCCTCGTTGACACTAGGATAGCATTTGATATGAAAAACATGTGGATGAACAAACGAAAACATGTTTGGTTGATGAAGGTAATGAAATGAACTATTACATAATTGATTATATTCTCTCAAATTCATCCTTTTTTTTCATTACATCCCTTCTTCCATCATACCTAATAAATAACACAAAGTAATGATTAATTTATTCCGAAAGGGTAACCAAACAGGACAATGGAATGTAATCATTCATTTCATTCTCTTATCCATTCCATTTCTTTGTTAATTTCATTACTTCATACCAAACAGACCCTAGGGTTTACATGAACCAAGTAAGATGCGAGCTCGTTTTAGCTCGGTTCAATTCGAACTTTTTATGGGTCGATGCCAAGAGGGTTTGACTAGTTTACAATCAATTTTTTTTACATATGATAATAGTTAAACCTGTGTGTTTGTAGGGCTGTACAAAAAATTCGTGGTTCGGAGCTCGCTCGAAGTTCGCTCAAAAAAATATCAAAAAAAGCTCGGCTCGAAAAAAGCTCGAATCTAAACGAGCCGGCTCGGCTCGGCTCGAATTCTAAACGAGCCGAACTCGAGCCAAGGTTAGCTCGGTTCGAGCTCAGCTCGTGGTTTGGTTCGTTGGCTCAGCTCGTGACTCGGTGCATATAATATATGTATATATGTGTATTTATATAGTATAATTATTATTTTATTTATATTATGATTTTAAAAATATTTTCTTAAAAATAAAAAATAGATTCTTTTTAGAAACATTAAGTATTTTGTTTAAATAATATATAACTTAATAGTTAATTGCTTATATTTAAAATAATATTTTTTGTTCCCATAAGTACGGGTGTACTTAATAAAATGTAAAAGCCCTAATATATATTTTTTTGCATTTCATATAAATTAATATGAAAAATAAAAAAAATTAATCGAGCCGGCTCGAACAAGGCACGAGCCGAACTCAAGCCTGTATTTTGAGCTCGTTAAAATTTTTGAACCGGCTCGCCTCAGCTCGATAAGCTTCGAGCTCGAGCTCGAACCCATCCTGGCTCGGCTCGGCTCGTTTACGGTGTTTTGTCACAACTCTTCTATCAATTTAATGTATACTAACGCTCCTTTTTAAGAACCCACTCAAGAAATAAAATAAAATAACTAAAAGCGGTATGGTTTCGAAACTTTATTGTTTGTTTATAGAAAATTAACCAATCCAACTACTTCATCATCTTTATTCATTCATAGCAAAATTTTTATTGGTTTAATTCTCATAAAAGCTTATGGTTTTACCCAAATTAGCCAGTATAAGTGCAATCATACAAGAAACTATTAATAGGGTCAATTGATTTCATACAGCCTAATGGGTTCCATCTCTAGTCATATTCAATGACATATCTAAATATTTATTTCATAGAGTCATTGTTTTATATGTTTCAATTCTGTAGAAGCAGACATAAACATTTATGGGTCGTTATCAAGAGGACATCTCAGTTAAACATTCGTATATTACACACCTGCTCACGTATAAATAGGCCTAACACCAAGGTTTCTAGAAGCATGATATTTTTATGGGTATGTATGCATTTATTATGGATACATATTTGTGTATGTGAAAGAACTATAAGGTTTCTAGAAGCATGATATTTTTCAAATGCTAATTTCAAAAAAGTTGAATTCTTTCTATAACACTAAAGGATATATGTGGCGAGTGAATTATGAAAGGAAGAATCTTTAAGGAAAGAATCAAGTGAGAGATTAAGGTTTTAACTTTGAACTTGGTGTTGCTTGAAACTGAAGTATTCTTCCAACACATGTTTTCATTCCCACTTAATAAAAAAATGTGTTGAGGATTTTTAGTTAGTATTATTTCGTAAACAGTTTAAGTTTTGAAGTTACATACACCCCAAACAATTAAAGTTTATTATTACATGAGACGTAAATCAAATTTATCGAGTAATAAGCAACACTAGTCGGCTCAAGTATCTTCTAGACCGAGCAAGAGATTATTTGCGCTATGTGAGGTTATCTCTTCGACATGAGTATCCATCTTGTATATTGTTCAAGCCCTTGGTGTGAAAAACCATGCTTGGCTATATATCCACGTGCTTTTAGTCGTGATCTTATTGATCTTGTAATAAAAAAAAAGAAGAAGAAAAAGAAACAAATCTCATGGTGTAGAGAAGATTTTTAAGCATGTTTTACTAATGATCTCATATCACAATTAAGTATGTCTTTTGGGTGTATTTATTATGTATTGTTAATCTAGAGTATATTTATACCCATATCAACGAAATACTTGATAATTTTTGCTTATATCACCATATATATTCACAAATAATTTTAAAATCTACAAACTTCACACAACGAAACAGCCTCATGTACTATCAAAATCTGAAAATAGAGTGCATACACGAATTTTTTCATGAATTTTGCGACTGCAAAGGTAAAACTTGTTTAAGTAACATATAAATATATTAAAAGAAATTGACATATTGGTTATCTTTTCTTGAAACTGGAAGAAGATGAAGAGATAATGTTAAGTATTGATAAGTGCATTCAGAATCATTCTTGATTTGTACTGATTTAACATATACCTAAGAAAACACTCAGATGGAACATTTTTCTTGCAGCTCATGATAAATGTTCATACTATATCCATAATATATAGTAGAATGTTTGACATTGTTGTCTTAATTTTCTTGATGCTGTAGATACCTCAATCATCATCAGCATTGCATCAAAATTCTATACATCAACAGTTTCTTACTCTATCTTTAAGCTGCTATAAATATAAAAAGTTATAAAAATATTATAAAAAATTCAAAAAGTTCAAGAAAAGCTACAACTTCAGAAGTAAGGAAAGCACCTATGCTCACAAACCCAATTGACAAGATCAATTCCCCCTGCTGCTTATGCTTCCATTACTTGCTAATGAATAATGATCCCTCAATGCTTTTCACATAAGGGCTTCTACCTTTGCTTTTTTTTCCTTTTAAAGTCTTTCATGCTTTTCTTTCTTTATCAATTTATAATACAAACCAAAATCCATCATGCCTTTAGAAAAGATATTGGGTTTTGTTTTTAAGATTAAAAATAATATAACTGGTAAGAAGTCTTTGTTGGATTGATGACCTTTTAATGTCATATTTTCATTAGTTGTAAAGTTGTTTATTTTAAAGGGCAAGCAAATTCAAGTCAAATATAAAGAAAAAACCTCTTAACAACTAATCACTTAAAGATTGTTACTAACATGATAAAATTTGATATTTTTAAACTTTCGGTGGCACAGTGCTTAAGTTAGATCTTAGGTTCATGTCCAACTTTAGCTTACTATTGTTGCTTGTTTTAGCTAAACTGAAGGTCACGAGAAAAACTCAAGCTACGTTTGCTTGTTATAAAAAAAAAGTTCTATTTATTTTCTATGTGTTTTTGTTCTTTTTTCCCTTTATATTGCTAAAACTTGTTTAACATGATTTAGGTAAGTTAACTAGGGTCATAAACCATTTCTGTTTTACATAGTAAAAAAGCTTGTTTCATCATGCCCGAATGGCAACTTTTTCTAAAGAGAATTTAAAGATTTTGATGTCATAGGACTTTCACATTGCAAATGAAGGAAAAATCTAGATAGAATCAAGGATCCAAAAGCCAAGAAATTAATTGGGTATGTAGGACAAAGGCAATTGCATTTGTGAGACATGTTTAATGCATATGACTCAACCTACTCAAAGCATGCTTTTATAGAAACCATAATCACAAAGCCTAATTAAAAGTAAAGAAACACCTCCGCTTTTACTTTAATTTCAATATATACTTGAAAATTCTAATGAAATACATTTCTCAAAAGATGATTTAAAAAAATGTTCTCTAAAGTTTATAAGAAAAAAGTAATATATTGTGCATAGTATGCTTGAAAAACTTAAGGGACAAGTACAATATGGTATATGTTCGAAAATGATAAAAAGAATAACCTTTTGGTTTGATTCTATACAACAACTACTATATAAAGACTAAGCACATGCTCCACTTCAACTTATGACTTAAACCATTTTCATCTTCTTGAGCTTCTTATTTGAAGTTAACTTCTAGGGTTTTTGGATGTCAACTCATCAAAATAAGCATGAAGAAAAGGTTAAATTAGAGGTATCAAAGCTCAATTTTGTTAGAGACGGAGCCACTAGATTGCCACCAGGTTTTAGGTTTCAGCCGACCGATCAAGAGATTGTGTTTCAGTATCTAATTCGTAAGGTCTTTGCATGCCCTCTTCCTGCTTCAATCGTTCCCGAAATCATCAACATTTGTAGATTCAATCCTTGGGACTTGCCTGGTTAGTGATATTATTGATTCCAACTTTTCTCTTCTTTTTTGAAAAAAGAAGAACTTTGAGTACTATTAGTTACTATAGACTATCTTCATGCATTTAAAAGAAACATGATGGATCTCTGTCGCTAGTTGCTCATATTTGTCACATAAAGCTAATCTGCATAGTTATTTTTGTCAGCTTTATCTTCATCATTAAGTCAAATTTAAAACTATGTGTCACAATTTTTTGTTATAAAGGTTGAACCAAATTTAACATGCATGAAGGTTTCATCAGTTGGTAATAAATTCCATCGAAATTCTCCACATATAGCGGAACCAAGGGAGGGTCAAGCGTGTCAACACCATAGTTTGTTGTTTTTATGTATAAAAATTTCAAGGAAAAGATGAAGTTGGATTCTTAGTCGTTGGTAGAGAAGAGAACCTTATAATAACCCGACTAAAATTTTCTGTTTTCGTCAGCATATATATACAATAATGTAAAAGAAATCATTTGTTAATTCGAAATTACATGTTTTGTGACATGCAGCCCAATTATGCAACTTTTAATTTTAAATTCAATGATAATAGGGGACTGGGAGCAAGATAGGTACTTCTTCAGCAAGAATGAAGCCAAGTATAGCAACGGGCACAGATCAAATCGCGCAAGTGACGAAGGATACTGGAAAGCAACTGGTTTCGACAAGCAGATCACAAGGTGTTGTAACTCGCGAAGAAAAGAGATCATCACGGGGATGAAGAAAACACTTGTCTTCTACAAAGGCAAGCCTACATACGGGGAATCGACCACGAGAACATGCTGGATTATGCACGAGTATCGCCTCGTTCATTCACCGTACTCAACAAAAACAAGCTCAAGTGACAAGGTACAGCAACGTGTATTATCCTCCTTTAGTTTTTGAATACACAATGTTCTTTCTTTTTGTCATTTCTTATAAGCAATGAAATGTATCATTATTATTAACTTTAATTCAATTTTTGTACTTAGTAACGCGTAATTCTAACGTTATCTTTGCGCTTTCGTGGTTTGTTTCAGCAGAGATCATGGGTTCAAATGGGAAACTGGGTTCTATGTCACATTTTCTTGAACAAAAGATGTAGAAAAGTAGGAGTTTCAGATGGGAAGACTATATCAAGTGGTTTAACTCCACAGAAAGAGCTTCTGCATCATGGTTTGATGATGAGAAATGATGGGATGAATGACATATATGAACCATCATCATCATCATCAATATCATCAGCAACAACAACATCATCATCTTCATCCTCTTGTGGTTCTAGTGTGGTGACTCATGAAGTTTCTTCACGCAGAAAGTTATTACATCATGAAGATATAAACCAAGAATAACGTAGACACTTGATGGAGCATTTTGCTTCAATTGTTAAATTTTAGAGTTTCTTTTTCTGTATTGTAATATGATGTTCGATCCTTTGGTCATGATGAAATATAAGAAATGATTTATTCTGCTAGAATTCTGCCTAATTATTCGACTAATGATACGTATTCATGAATATGATGGGATTAAGTGGTAATGGACTTTTTTAAATTCATACCATTAATGAATTATTTACAACTGATGACACTTATCATGAATATGCGTACACCTTCACACGTGTGTTATACATAAACTAATTTTCTCATATATACTTTTTTAACTTCATTAGAGATGAATAAGTTCTCTGATGTTAAACCCTTTTAAAATTGAAAAAAAATATGATTCATATTCTTTTGTACATGTTCACTCCATGGATCACTTTTCTATATGTGTGACCCAACTTTTAGTGTTTTGTATAGATCTCTTTCATTCATGTGCATGTGTGTTTATATATAAATATGAAGTATTAATATGCTGAATAAATTAAATAAATTAAATAATTTATTCTAGTATGTTCAATATGTCATGTTCGAGCCGCTCCACAAATTCACATTTTATTTTGGGTTCATGTGTTTGATATGATATTAGAGACATGTGGTGTTCAAATTCATGTAAAATTTTAGATTTACGTCAAGTACGCTCCATCAACTCATGAACACTGTATATTGGCTTAACTTATCAAATCATTTACGATCTTTCATTATAAAGTCAAATTAAACCTATATCCTATCAAAAAGTTTAGCTATTGCGGGATCACATTATAAATATAACAACTAGAAGTAGTATGAATAGTACTTTTTGTGTTGTGTCATATATCTAACAACCACTCATACCCTACCACATGTCAGGGTTAGAATTCATATTTTTTTATTCCCCAACAATGTTTTGGATTATGTAATCTCTCTCTTTTAGTTTGAAAACAAAATATTGTATCAATATTTTTCAGAATCGGATCGAACGCCTTACTAGTTTGGTGGTCGGATCGGATTTAAGAATCAGATGACGTCATAATTATATATATAGTATATTATATATATATACTTATATATATAATTAAATATAAATAGTTTATATATGATTTATATATGTATTTTATGGTTAAAATTCAACAAACTAATTTATGATTCAACACCCTGTTATTACACACTAAAATAAAAAAAATCAAAATCCGGTCCACTTTCCTGATCCGACCACTGGTTCGAGACGAACCGATAGGTTTGACCAGCCCAAAACGAATCATAATGAACCAAACCAGCCACCTAACAAATCCCCGGTCGAATTGTTTGGACCGACCGGGCTGATCCGGTCCCAACAAGATTGGGTTGTGTTGCTCCACTTGTTACTTGGTTAGTAATCTTTGGCGCTTCTTCTATCCTCTCCAACCTGTTTTAGCTGATCTTTTTAAAAGTAAATTGTTATTTTCGTCCTTATTGTTTAGTGAAAAACTGTCACTTTAATCCACTATTTTGTTTTTTACATCTAGGTCTATGTCATTTACGAATCTTGTCATATTCATCCAGTCCATTAATTCCATCCAAAATTCTCGGTTAAATGAAGAATATATTTGACTTTTCCCATATATGTTTTATTTTTTTAAATATGATGTAATCTAATCCCCTTTAAATACATTGTTATTCAGTCCCTATGGTTTGGACATGTTTACCAATTCAATCCAAAAAAACCCACCATCTCATCATTAAACACCACACAATCACCACCCGTGATGGAACCATCACAACACCACTTCATAGAATCACCACACCACCACCCCATCACAAAACTACTAACATCACACTAGAGACGGACAGTCGCCACCACCACGCACACTAGATAGTCGCCACCATGTAAACCCTAGAAATAAACCGTTAGTATCGAACTTGTAACAAACCCCTTCAAAAATGCATATGCAGCCCTTTAAAACAAGTATCGTAAAGGTATTAGTGGGATTTTATATGCGTTTTTGAAGCGGTATGTTACAAGTTCAATAATGACACTAAGGTTTACATGTCAACGACAATTTGGTGTGTGTGGTGGTGGTGGGCGGTCTAGTGTGGTGTTGATAGTTCTTTGAAGGGTGGTGATGGTTTGGTGGTTCTTGTGATGGGGTGGTGGTTCTTCTTGAACTGAATTGTCGAACTGCTCAAACCACAAGGACTAAAATAACAATGTACTCAAATGGGGTATACTAAATCTAGTTTATAAAAAGAAAAATAAAACATATGTGCAAAGGACTAATATACCTCTCATTTAATGGAGAATTTTGGATGGATTTAACAGACTGGATGAATACTACAATATTAGTAAACGATAGGGACCCAGATACGAAAAATAGATATAAGTTGCAATTTTCAACAAGCCAAGTGGACGAAAATGACAATTTACTTTTTTTTTATTTTTTTAGTTTTTCTTTTTACTTTTATTAGTTTTAAATGTTTTAATATATATTTTTATATTTTATTCCATCCATGTTCTTTTTATTTGGCTAAAAAGATAATGTTTTAATTTTATTTTTTATTAAGTTTAACTTCTTACTACTTGGTTACGTTTGCATTATTTCTAACCCTAAAAATTTTAACTAAGCTTTATTTTTTATTACCCATCAAAGTTTTTATCTAGTTTATAATTTTAGGTATCTTATAACACCCGGATATTTAAAAAAACAATAAAAGAATAATAAAAGTAGGAAATGCAAATTTAACCTAAGTTGAAGGGTTAAAAGTGTCAAAACGACAAAAGGTACAAAAAGTTGGTGTAAAAGGTGGGCATGGCCGCCCACCCTCCCATCACAACCTTTTCATACGGTTTTTAGAGAGAGAAAGAGGAGAACATTCGGGTCTTTGAAGAAGAACAAGAAAAAGGCCGGATTTCAAAGTAAGAATTCGAGGTTTATGTGTTTTGTTGAGTTCTTGTTTCGGTTATGTGCTTATGTATGTTGTATGTTCGGTTGTGTGTGTGTGTGTTTGGTGGGTTTAGGTGTTCGAACTCCCTTACAGTCGGGTTTGAAGAAGTCTTGCCCGAGAGTTGTCAAAGGTGAGTTCTAGATCCCCCATGTTACATGTTTTAACTAGTTTTGGGGCTGGAAATGTATGTATGTATGTTTTTATGAGTTGGGTTTTCACACCTGTATGTATATTTGAATGTATATGTGGGTGGGTGTGATTTTGGGTGCATTTGATGTTTTGGTTATGATATGTGTATGTTTTAGGATGCTTAGAATATTAGAACTAAGTTTAGAACCTGTTACAATAGAGTTTGGGATTGATTATGAATGTTGTTAGTGTAATAACACTGCTCAT
>BJCM01085417.1:0-10200 GCA_018326385.1 Flaveria bidentis
GCTGAATGTAAAATGTCTTTCATGTCTTACGTATATGTAATTGAATGGGTATGAATGAAATGAGATGTGTTGTTGATGCTTATAATGTTTAATATTTCATTGTTTATTGTGTGATAACACATATTGAACTAACTATATAGGTTTGTGGTTGTTTACGTAGTTCTTAGTCAATAATGGTTGAGAAACGTGTTTAACTTAATCGTGTGAAGTTTTCATGCGAATGGACCATGCTAATGGACCATACGCATGAATTCTTCATGCTAATGGACCAGTCGCACGACTGAACCAGGAGACTGGATCAATCGCACGATTGTGACATAAGATTGACTTAGTCGCACGACTTAACATTCAGTCGTGTGGATGAATCAACCGCATGCTTCAGTCACACGATTGAACCATGCTAATGGTTCAGTCGTACGAATGGAAAACCCTAACCTATAATACCACTTAATTTGTGGAAAAACAGGACAATTCGAATATCTACGCACCTGATCATACCCTAGCCGTCCAGAGACTCAAGAAAATCTGTTCCAAGTTCATGCATCGCAGTTAATCATCTTGCAATCGTTCTTAATGTTTTGATTCATTCTTAGATCGATTATATTTGTGTTCTCACTGATTGGATCGCCAATCAAATAGGATTGCGCACTATTTGGTTTGGTATACACGTAAATCAGTTAGTACTCCATACCTAAACGGTCCTGACAAATAATTTTTTTATAAAAATCCCATCACTATCGTTTGCACATATTGTTGCACTTGATAATCAAATTAAGATGGATGTAGGCATGTATGATATCATCAAACTTCAAACAAACTCAATCGGATATTATTAATCAAATGATTACAATATAAAAGGAGTTTACATCATTGAAACTCGATCACCCGAGGTGAGGACCCCTCGGGCGGCCTATGACACAACCCTTTGCTTTCTCATCCTTAAAACACTTTCACAAATGAAACACATATAATGAAATACAAAGAAAAAACATCTATTTATACTACTAAATGTTCTCACGTGACAACATGAGGCTGTTGTGCGGCAACTCCATGTATTTCTCGCAACATTGTATTTCTTGCATGATTTTAGTTTGATTTTCACTTGATATTGTAATCCATAAGCTAGATCCTTACATTTTTAGTACAATAGTTTTATTTTTGTAACAATTTTCATCTAGTTTGTTAGCATTGTTAGTGTAGTTATGTTAAGTCAATGTAAAAGGACTATTTTGCCCCTTTAGCATAAAATTCTAATATATATATATATATATATATATATATATGTTTGTGTGTGTGTGTATATATATACACTAAATAAATCTCTCGCCTTCCCTCCTGCTCACCCTCTCTCTCTTTCTTTCTTTCTCCCTCCCCCTTCACCTATTATCTTCATCATCTACATCTCAAACCACTAATCGCTGGCCACTCACCAATAACCTCAAATCACTTAAACTGAAATCGATGATAGCAAAAAAATCGATAGGGGTTACATTGCACAAACCCTAAACTGAAATTAACATATATACACAATAAACTATCATCTCATAAGGGTAGCATCCACCACCATTTCAAGATGTAAGGAGATGAAGGAAGCATGGTCAATGCCTTAAATATACGAAACCCTCAAATCTAAATTGAAAATATTTGTATATATACAAACTTCAAATAAAGGCTTTAAATCAAACGGGGGAAATCGATGGCGTCTGGTCTAAATTAGCAATAAGTGGAATTGATTGGTGATGGTAATATTATTATGGTGAGTGATTCACAAGAGATGGTGGTGTGCGATATGAAAGATAGAGCGAAGGAGGGAGATAGGAGAGAGGGAGTGGTGGAGGTTACTCATGCGTTAATGGCTTCAAACGAAAATAACGGTTGGTTCATCAGACAATGGTTAGAGTAGATAGAAGTTAGACGATATGAGGAAAAAAAGGGTAGGGGTATGATATGTGTGTAATGTTTGTTATGCTACACGGGTATTATATTCCTTTTAAACCGACTTAACAAAAGAAGACTAATGATGTTAGTAGACAAGATGACAATTATTACAAAAATGAATCTATGGGACTAAAAAGGTTATTATAGAAATTTCGATTAAAATCGTTACTTTAAACAAACCTTAGTAACTAAGTTAGTAATTTTTTTACTGTAGGATTAATATTTGTTACTAATCACTTGGTTTTCTATCAATCTCACTTAATCACACTTGGTTTGATGATGAAAAATCCCTCTAAGAGTTGATAATAATATCCCTCTAAGAGTTGATAATAATATACTAAGTAACAAAGAACACAAGGAAATAATTTTTAAGGTACTCGTATATATTACTTCTCAACTCAAAGTATTGCAAGACTTTTACAAGCATATTACATGAGTTATAATATGAAACTATATATACTACCACCTACAGCCGGATATATTTTGATACTAGCTGGAAACCTATGACTAAAACAAATACTACAATGCTAAATTGAAGGTATCTTAGATAAAGTATTATCTAAGATAAGATAGTCATGACATGTCCATGGGCATGGGAAAGCACCATGCAGTATCTCAGAGATTTGCAGCCAATTATCAGAAGGACCATACTTATGTCCACTGGTTCATAGTAGTGTCTTCCGAAGGTTAACTGGCTTTGGAAGAACACGTTCTTTCGAAGCCACTAATAATTTGGAAGAGGCTACTTCTTCTGAGGCTTGAGGCTTTCTTTAGATCTTCATACTTCAGAAGTCATTGTCTTGGTTTCTTCTAAGTATTGAACTTCAGAAGAAGGAAGAGATTGAATTCGAAAGTTGGAGTTTCTCTTCGGAAGATTCTTTAGACATGATCTTCGAAACTTTTGCTTTTGCCTTCGGAAAAACTCCATTTGTCTTTGGAAGTTCTTTACTTAGCTTCGGAAGATCTTTATTAGTTGTACTAAAATTGTCTAAGTGTTTGGTTTTGGTTGCACCAGTCTTTCTTGATCCAACAAACTCCCCCTAGGATGATGCTACCAAAACCTCACTTATTCCAACTTCTTAAAACTTTCAGCACCAGGGAAAGAAGGATTCTTATTTGTTTCTTTGTTCTTCCCTGATGTCATACTAAGAAGTTAGTACAAATCATTCATGGACAGGAGATCCAGTCTATCACTTTGAATGATATGCACCCTCTGTTGTGGCCCCCTGAAAAGAATTAGTTGACGAGAGTTGCACTCATACTCCCATCTAACTATGGACTTCAGTTTAGGACCTTCAACCATTTGAAGAAAGGCTTTTCCTTTGGTTGTTGATCCTTACTTTTCATCTTTTTCTCTCAGCTTCAACTTTTCTTGAATCTTAGTCCTAGCAGTTAGCTTGGCCAGATGAAGACTGCTTGGATGATTTTCGATGTGAGCAACTATCTTAGAGTTAGAGGGGTTGGAGAATGGTTTCTTTGCTAACTCAACAATATCAAACCTGCTTAAGTGTAGCAGAGATGAGGTATTGATCCTGTTTATCTCACCATTCTCTGTCTCAACAACAAAGTTTTGAGAAGAGTCTTCAAACCTCCATTAGATTATAATCTTTCTTGGCACAAGAGGCTGACTTGGTACTCTATCCACTTTCTTTGAATCTAGCAGAGTCACCATCCTTCTTCTTAGCTTTTTCTCTTCTTCATTTAGTGAATCCAAGTTAAGGCCAAGGAGTCTAACGACTTGGTCCAATGTTCCTCTAGGCAGATCAAGGAATTGTTCTCTAGTGAGGGAACATGAGGAGCCATCAACATAGGTTAGCTTGACTAACCCCTCCTCATAAGAGATGTCTCTCAGAGTTGCACATTTGATGAGCTTCATCTTGATCTCCTTAAGTTTTTCTAAGGAGAGATGTTTGGATGGATGAGAGAATGACTTGGGTGGTTGTTGGATAGGTAGTGGTGTTTGGGTTCTTGGAAGTGTTTTGGGTTTAAGAATGGGTAGTTTAGGTGGTTGTGGTGAGGAAGCAGGTATGGAAGATGGTGTTGGTTCAGAAGTGTATGGCTCAAGGTAGGCTCAATTTTGATGGAAAAAGGCAAAGAAATTGGTTCAGGTTGATGTTGGGGTTGAGGTGTTGGTCTGAAAGTCACCCCATGTCCCCTTCTATACATCTCTTTCTTTTTCCATGCGCGAATGTCAGCCTTGATGTTACTGACATGTCGCTGCAGGGTCTTCTCAAACATAGGACCCACCTGCTTGCCAGAGAAGCCATGAGCCCTTAGATAATCTTTCATCCAGGGTTTATTACCTATCTTCTTAACAATAGCAAGTCCAGCTTCTTCCTCCTCCTTTTTCTACCTTAGTTTCTCCTTTGTAGCTTTCTTTCTCTCTTTCTTCATTTGATCTTATTCTTTCTTGAAAAGCCACAAGACTGTGTCATTATTATGAGGAGTTAATTCCTTAAGAGAGAAACCTTTGGATCTTAGGAAGGCTATCCTTTCACTCCTAAGCTACTAATCAGCATCTTCTTTCTTTCTCTCTTTTTGTTCCTCTAAAGCCAACCTTGCTACTTCTTCTGTTTGTTCAATCTACAGAAGGGTTGCCTTCTCTAACTCAATTAGCTCCTCTAATAGTAGAAGGAGCACATCTTCATTAACAGCTCCAAGATTCATAAGCCTATCAATGATTTCCACCCTTATTCTGTTGTTGATAGTCTTTTGGTTGGCTGCAACTGCTTTGCTACTTATAGCTAGCAATTTACCAGTGGGGAGTCTACCTTTTCTTTTAAGCTTCTCTAACCTTTCTTTCTCTTGAAGCTCTTATGCAGTCATCTTCCTTTTCCCTTTGGTGTCTTCGGAAGTTCTATACTTTGGAGTTTCTTGTGTAGAGGTTTCAGGTTGGGAGGTGGTGGTTGGAGCATGCTGTAATGATGTTGTTTGATTGAGGGGTCGGTTAAGAAATTTCTTACTATTTACCTCAGATGCTAGTTCAAGGATTGCATCTATGATAATTAGATCATCAGATAAAGAGAATAACCCTTCCGCAACTTCCATCTCAGCTTTGGAAGATTGGATTGGTTCTTCCAAGGCTTTGACTTCAGCTGTGGAAGTCTGTGGGAATGCACTTTCTGTCCCAACTGTTTTAGTTGCTGGGCCATCAGTCATCATTTCCCCTTCGAATTCAATCTCAGGTTCAATGTGTGCCTTAGGTTGACCCACTTCTTAGACAGTGATAAAAGGTGCATTCAATGTTTGAAACTCTTCAGCTCCAAAGTACACCACAACAACATCTGGGCTTGGCAATTCAATGAAAGATCCCATCAGGAACTTGGAAAAGAACTTGTTTAAATCTTTAAGCATCCTTGGGTCCATTTGAAGAACAATTGGAGGAGGCTCAGGAAAAACTTTTGCTTGTTATGAAGGGTATCTGGAAGTTAAAAATGATAGAGCTAAACTCTATGGTTCCTTATGTGTTTGTCTTTGAACACTCTCCCCTTTTTTGGTAGCCTTATCCTGAGAGCTTAATGAGCTAAAGGAAGAGGTCAATGAGACCAGAATTGGTACGTGCCTAACAGATCTCTGAATCTCTTTCTCAGCTAGTTTGGCCTTGAGATTTTCAACCTCAAGTTCCTGAGTGGCAAACCTATCCTTTAAAGACTTCACCTTAGATTCAAGGTTTCATACTTTAGAAAGTAGGTCTTGAATGGTAAATTGCAGACTTCTCTCATATTCTTTTGAAGAATCATGGAGAGATGAGGTAACATACCTAGTATGTTCACCCTCACCACTAGATGTGGTTTCTTGGCATCCTGTTTCCCTTGCCTAATGATGTCTCTTTCAAAGTCGTCAAAGGGCACGGTTGTTCTAGATTCAGTCTTACTAATGTTACCATTGTCCTAAGGATCCAATGAGGTTCCTTCAGTAGTTGCAACTGAATCTACAACAGTCCCCTCCATATCAGTGGGACTCACCTTAGTTTAGGCTTGCTGATAGGGGCTAGAGATAAAAGGTCTCTCTAGGCTCAGTTGATCCTTGAGAGGGTGTAGTGGATCAACTTCATATCCTTGAAGAGACATAATCTCCTCATCGGTTCCTATCAATAAGTCAATAAATGATATAGAGGTTATGCCTAATATCCCAGGACTTTGATCAATGTGTAATGGGATTGAGCCTTTGAGAGGGTTGTCCCTTTTTGGCTACTCAGGAGAGTATACTATTGTTCAAATGGATGTTGAGCCAGACCCTAAGATTAGATTCGAAGGGGAAACCTTGACTAAAGTCCCGGTGGTAGAGCCTGAAAGCCCAGCCACACCTACAACTACTTTAGCAATTCCTTCCCTCAGTGAAGCACCTACTAGTGAAGGTGTATCATAACCTCTCTCTAGCCAGAGCTTGGAGGCTACACTGTGCAATGAAGGCCAAAGCTCACTCGACCCTAAGTCAAAAAAGTCTGTGAGTGACAAAGGGAAAAGGAAAATGAATCCTGAGGAGATTGAGGAGGAGGAGAGAGAGAGAGACGAAGAGGAAGCTAAGGGGGAGTAAGTTCCTCTAGGTCTGCAGGATTCATGAAAGCTACAATCAGGGCTGCCCCCAAACCAAACACTCAAGATGATGAGTTACGGGCAGTCAGAATTACTTATCTACAAACCAAGAACTATGACATTGATGAGATTATATCTTTCTCCTCAAAGGAAGTTAATGAACTGACTGACATGGAAATGTCAAGAGAGACGAAGGAAGTAGAGGATGCAGAGACACTTCTCCAAATCAAAAAGGAGAAGAGACAAAAATGATTGTACAAGCATCTTTCCACTCTCTCTCCAGTTCAAGGAAGCCTTGCACAAGAGGTTGTGGCTTCACAAGAACCTCTAGTAGACAAAGAAATTGATACGATCAATATGATCAACTACCTGAGTGCCAAAGGTCTCTACCAGGCATCTACACTTCTTCCCTTGTCCTTTGAGTACATAGAGTTTGAGTATCTCAAATAGCTTGAGCTTCAAGTACTCAAAGAACAAAAATCAACAAACAGAAAGATGAGGGAAGATGCTAGAAGGTCAAGAGCCATCATCCAGAAGAGCATGAAGAAGTCTACTGACAAACAAAGAATGATGAGCTTCTTGAAGCTATATGGATTCTCCAGAAGGAGACTTGGCCCTATGCCTCTATCTACTATGGATGAGCACATTAGGGTGATCAAGCAGAAGATCAAAAGAGGAGAACTTGTTGACTTACACCACCCACCAAGTTGGGTCCCTCAAGAAGTGTATGTTAAGGTTAAACAACCTAAGACAACACAACCTAAACCTTTTGCTGAGCCTCAGCAGGCTTCATCTTCTAATCCACAGCTGGGTCAAACTCCCTCTCCTTTTGAATCTATAAGGGAGGAACACCCAACTGAACAAGACAAGACTGATCAACAAGGTGTTGCAGACTAGTCTTCTCAGTTAAAGTCATTAAAGAGAAGAAGAGGATGGCTTCTAGACCATAGTCAAAGAAGAAGAAGAAGTCTAAACCATCCACCTCCATACCTTAGGGTGAGTCAGGTCAACTTGAGAAAGTGCATGAAGAGGCAACCCAATCAACTCTAATTCAAGTGACTCTTCTTGCTTCTGAGAGACCCATCTTATCCTGGACCTTCACAACTAATCCAGAAAGATGGCATGTGAATAGAGATCTAGGTGGAGAGAATGTCTATAGATGGCAAGACCTATTCAACCTACCTTTGCATGATCTCTTTGAGATGAGAAGATACTATGAAAGTTTGAGTGATCCTTACCATCTAATGAAGAAGGGCCTGGTCATTATCATGATAAGAGTTGTCAACTGATGAAGATCTTCAAATGTTTTGGTAGCATCAGCTTAGGGGGAGTTTATAAGGATTCTAATAAGTCTGATGTAGCCAAATCATTCAAAACATCCAAAGTCTCTCTGCATGCATGTACTAAAGTACTGAAGTAGAAATGCTTCGAAAGTTTTACACCTTGAACTAGAAATATTCTAAGTGTAAAATCTTCCGAAGCCAAGACCAACATCTTCCGAAGAAAAAGTGAAGTCTTCCGAAGCTTCAAGACAAGGTCATCCGAAGCCAAAGAGTAAAGATAGATTTCTTTCGAAGAATTTTACGTACATGCTTTTATCTGATGTAATTTACCATAAAGTTGGACCACCTTTCCGCTGCAACTCTGTTTGATTTACCAACTTTCACAAGTTGGTGAAAAGGTCCATGCTTTTGGTAACTATACATTGAGGTCTTGAGTCTGAGCTTTCTACTTTTTGTACTTAATCTTTTTTATAATATATTAGGATGTGAGATATGGCATGTCATAGTCACAAGTTAAAAAGCAATCACCCTTTTGACTCTACATTTGATTTTGTTGTCTAGTCTTATGTATCCAGCTGGCCTACAAAGTATGGCCGGATGTAGGATGTAGTATATGTATCTGAAGTACTTGTAACTTTTCATTATGCTTTGTAACACTTTTTAATAAGACTTGAGAAGCAATATACAACATTCCTGAAACCCAAATACTTGTGTTGTTTGCCATCTTGTTTTGTCTCTCATTTACTTGTGTTTTAGCATCTTTTATTCTAGTTAACCGGTTCCCTATTTGATCTGTTAAGTGTTCTAAAGAACTCTTCTCAATTGTGTTGTTGTGTTGTAAAGTGCATCACCCCTTCTAACGGTCCTTTGTTTGGGACGTCTCTGGTATATGACTTTGATAGAGTGAGAATGTAGATTTGGCATTGTGATGGTTTTGCTGATGTTGGTTCATCACCTGTGGGGATAATAGGGATGTCACCGGGAGCTAAGCGCTCAATCATACATGGAAGAAGTGGAGTGTGTCTTTTGGTGAAGTTGGTGGACATCCTCTTCAATATTTGAAGATGGCCGGCCTCATGTGAGGTACATGCGGAGCAATTGCACAGACAAGCTTGCTCTGGTATAACTCATAGTTGATAAAGTGCTGGATGAACCAGGGATACATGTAGAATGTCTCCCTTTAAAGATAGCCCATCAAATTGATCAACACAAACCTTGAATAGTTAAAGCGGAGGACTCTTAACAACCCATGACCTAGGCATCCTAGTTCATATGGGATTTGATCCCATCTCCTAGAGTTGTTTGACAAGCAATAAAGGACTATGTGCAGTAGGAACTCCTAGTGATAAAAGAAGTTGAACTTATACGCTGTTGACCTTCTAATTATCTTAACCTTGTGATTAATTTGATTTTCTATTTTAAGAATAAAATTTTTTAAAGTTTGAGTTGTATCATCTTTGGTTCTTAAAAAAATACCCAAGTAAATCTTGTAAAATCATCAACAATCACAAGGTAGTATGATTTCCTTCCAATGCTCATTATACTTGTGGGACCGGATAGATCCATGTGCAATAAGTGTAATGTGGTGGTGATAAAGTTAATAACTTTGGATTTATGAGATGCTCTATGTTGCTTCCCTTTCAGGCATGCAACATAATTATCTTAGCTATATAATTCCTTTTTAGGCAAACCATATACCAAATTAGTTTTAACCAATTTATTCAAGGTTTTAAATTGACATGACACATTCCCTTATGCCATAGTGTTGACTCATCACCATCAGCTTTGAAAAGAAAGCATGACACTTCACCTAGTGGGGAAGCATTGTTCATATCCAGCTTGTACATATCCCCTTTCCTAGGAAATCTAAGAAGCACCAATTTCTAAGGAATCGTCATCCCGGGTTTGTGAATAATGCACTCGTGTTCTGTGAAAAGCATTTGATGCTTTTAATCACAGAATTGAGAAACACTTAAAGATTGTGTTCAAGCTGTTTGACAAAGTGTACTTTGTCTACTTTTAACTTGCCGTTGAATACACTTCCTCTACCACAAATGTATCCTCCAGCCTCACCTCCAAATTGAACAAGACCTCCATAAAAATGTTAAAATTGAAGGAGAGATCATTTCCTGTTCATGTGCCTGGAGCGTCCACTATCTACAATCCATATATTGTTGTTCTTATCTTATGGATGTTGTTGGGTTTGTTAGAACATAGTGACATTGTTTAACCGTTTAAACTTTGTGAAAAAACGCAGCGGAAAGAGGGTTATAACATTCTTTATTTTCTGAAATTTCAAGTTCCATATTGATGTTATAAGATATGAACAAACCCAAGAACATAAGGATCTCATATATGTGAATAAAACTAGCTATATCAACACAAAATATACATTATGGACAGCTATAAAAGGAGCTGCCATAAACTACCTTTCAGCAGCAAGT
>BJCM01085423.1:0-12027 GCA_018326385.1 Flaveria bidentis
ATGTATTATGTATGTGTGGTCATTATATGAAGGATAAAGTTATATTTTCTTATTTACCTAAAACTAGAACTCACTCAGCAAAGCTGACTTTTATGCATTACAGTTGGCAGGTAAGTATTGATGTTGAGGATGGCACCACGGAGCTACTTGGAGAGCTATGGATGGCATTCATGTTTATGAAATCTTTATTGTAATTTAAGAACAAGTAATATGTTTTGTTTACAATTAAAGGACAAATGTATGAGTACGATATGGTTTCTAAGTTTTAAATGAATGTCTAATTATTTCCACTGCAATGTTTTGTTATTAAACTGATTTTATGCTATGATTAACCAACTGTGAGCCTTCCCGGAACATGGCCTTACATCTCACCTTTGGTGGTCCACATTGGCCTTTGCGGATCATTACCCTTTTTTCTTAGCATTTTGTTATGAGACTTGGAGTTCAGATCCCAAACTCCTTTCTTGATGATTGATTAAGCCTAATACACAGGACCATAATGGTTTGTTTTGGTCCATGATTCTTAATTCCTTTAAGAATTTTCATTTAAAATCATTTCATGCACGTCTCTAACCCATGTAGTCATACATCGACCGGTCTATTAGGCCAAGGGGTAACACAGTCCGACAAAACACCATCTGCCACCCCATAACCACCACCGCTTCAACCTAGCTCTTGACCAACTCAAACCACTACCACTACCACAACATCACCACCATTTCAATACGACAACTACCCAACCATGTGCCACCCTTAAACACAAGTACGAACCCTGTACACCTCTGCCTACAACCAAATTCACCATTAACCAACCTTGAGCACCCGATTTTTGGTCTGTACACCATCTAGACACCCCACAAATCACCACCTGTAACCTCTAGCTCTACCAGATCATCACTATCTTCGCCTAGTCATGGTTTCAAGACGCAGTAGTTGTAGTGTGGTTGTGACACCAACTCGGCATCACCATTTTCATAACCATGAATCATCATCATAATCGCATCCATCACTACCTCATTCCACTACTCAAACCGATAACCACCATTGTTTTCATGTGCTGGAACCCTAACCACCTTATACTCATCAGATCTACTTGTTTTTGCTATGAAATCATAGCTAAGTTGTCAGACCCTCAAAATCCATGTGCAGGGTTCTATCGTCAAATATGTGAACAAACCAAGATATAAGTCATTAATTACTCTAAAAGACTTTATATGAGACATTTATATTCAACCTCAAAGTTTAAAAGTTTAAAACATTACAAAAGTTTAGTAAATATATCAAACCTAAAGTACTAAAATGTAAATGTGAAAACACACACCCAAACCATTGTTTATATGTACGCATAAAAACACAGTGTAAACAAATGATTGTTCAAAACCATGCTTGAATTGTGAGTGCTCCAAGATGCAGTTGTTAATAACAATCTGAGAAAAGCATACTAATGTGTCAACACGGAGGTTGGTGAGTTCAAGAGTTTGTAAGTAATCATAAACAATAGCAGTTTTAAAACATAAGCAATTGTATTGAAATAGATAGCTAGTCTAACCTCATAAGTATAACCATAGTGATTTCACGAACGAAGCTAACTATGTTCGTTATTTGCCTTCCCCACAATATACCAAGTCATGATGATGTTATTAGTATTATACTTAAAATTCAAAATTCATATAAACACATATTAATAATCAAAATTATTAATTAAGTTATTATTAGTTAACAAATATTAATTATTATTAAGTCACCAACTGTAACATCCTAGGCGAATCCCACATCGACTGTGGATCGGAGAGATTCCTGGTTCATAAGGAATGTCTGACCTCTAATATCAACAATGCGTTTTAGGGTATTGGATGTGGATGAGAGGAGTACTCCTCGTGGGCAAAGTGGATAATATTGTTGGTGTGAGGGGTCGGGTGTTACAGAATGGTATCAGAGCCACTCTTGTGCCGTTCGGGATGGTGGGGCAAACCTCACCAGGATGGTGAGTCTCCGAGGGTGTTCAGAATGACACCTTAGGCCAATCCCAAATCCATTGATGGGATGGTGGGGCAAATCTCATCAAGGACGATGAGTCCAAAATGGGGGGTGTTTGTAACATCCTAGGAAAATCCTACATCGGTTGTGGATAGGAGAGATTCCTGGTTCATAAGGAATGTCTGAACTCTAATATCAACAACGAGGTTTGGGCGTATTGGTCGTGGTTGAGGGGAGAACTCTACAGCTAAGCGTGCTCAGGTGAGAGCAATCTAGGATTGGGTGACCTCCTTGGGAAGTTTTCACCCGGGTAACCAAAAGCAAATCCGTGAGCTCCTCGTGGGCAGAGCGGAAAATATTGTTGGTGTGAGGGGCCGGGTGTTATACCAACGTTCAACGACAACTAATGTGTGCTCATGACACGTGTATGCAAGACCTAACGATGTTTTGGTTACGAAAAATTACCAAATTCACATAAGTCAAAAATTAAGAAGGAACATAGGAAATTTAGGGAGGGTTGCAATTATAAGGGAGGATTCTGATCTTGACACTTTTGCCGAGATGGTTAATAGCCACAGGACCAACGAGCTTCGTCGCTGGAACAAGATGGCCGAAGATAGCGATGGCCTTGAGTAGGGGGTGGTGGCTTCTCTTGTAAACTCTCAAATTAGAAAAATGGGAAGTGGATGGTTTATAGAGGTAGTTATGGCTTGATCCCGAGATGGGGTAGTGATGAGCGGAGTAGGTGATGGTATGTGGTGGTGAGGTGGCTTCTAATGGTAGTAATCGTCTGTTGATTTCTGCTGGTGTTGATTTCCGGTGATATGGTTTCTGGTGGTGGTAGTTGTGAAGATGATGTGTAGAGGGGGTGGGTCCAAGCTGTCTTTAATTTGTATACTTAAATATTTTGTTTTTAAATAAGGGGTATTTTAGTTATTTAACACTCACTTAACAAAAAATATTAACACCTTAGTAAATTGGACAGAAATGAACATGATTTGCAAACTTAGGCCAAGAATAGAGACAAATTAAAGATTTGTAAATGGAGACAATTTGTAATAATTTGAAACTAAACTGAATTAACTCTTTTTATTATAAGTGATAGTAGACTAAACAAAAGCATTCACCACTCATAAATAAGTATATACACGCATATAGATAATTAAATAAATTATTTTAGCCAAAATTTAGTCAGCTCAAGTTTAAACGAGCCGAGCTAGGGTTGGTTTTCGAAATGATTCAAGTCGAGCTGTGTTGATTTATAAACGAATTGCTTTTAAGCAAGCTTTTTCCGAGCAAGCTCCGAGCTTCGACAAAACAATATATGTAACATAACAAAAACAATAAACTGATAAGACTTGGTTACATACATGTAACAGACTAATGAGCATAACTGAATAGTAACTTACAAGACAATGTTACATATACGTAACTTATCAGCAAGCATGACAAAACAACAATATATTTCTCTTTAATCTTTTTCCTTTTAATATTCTATATGCAGAAGCATTTACCAATATACAAGTGGATATGATACTAAACTACTAACATGCCATTAGAGTAGAAACCATAGTAGTATTAACAACTGTAGTCAACAAATGTAGGATGTAACAAACTTAGAGTGTAAATGATACATATATGTAATTGTAATATACGTAAATAGTTACATATACGTGTTTATTTCCAATACATATATGTAACTGTGTTTATTTCCAATACATATATGTAATTATAATATATGTACATACTTATATATATGTAATTATTATATTTATAAGTTTCATATCTTATTAGATTTATTCACATGCAACATGTTCATGACATGCAACATGTTCATGAAAGGTAAAAGTAGAATGTTTTAAAGATCAAAATGCATAGCATTCTCTTCAATTGTGGTTATAATAGAAAAGTGAATATGAAGAGAAGACATAAACCAAAATTAAAAAAATAATAATAGTGATTTTGAAAAGAGGAGAGAGAAACAAAATTTACGTATAGATTTTTTTTCTTTTTTAAAATAAAATATCTATTTATATATTACTAATTAATAATTTTTTATGCATAATAATATTATACATTATGCATAGAGATTTTTTAAAAAAAATAATTTTTTACTTTTAACTTAAAGCTTTTAATCTTGCAACTTTTAACCAAGACCTTTTATATTTTACAGTTTAACCTCATAACTTTTTAAAATTCAACTTTAGTCCCACGTATCTTTCATTTGTCTTAAATTTTTGTTTTAACTTTTGCTGGTTAACACAACATAACATGCGAGTATAGTTCAATATTTATACGTTTTGCTTTACTTTTTATTTTAAATTTGTGAGTTAACATGACGCAATATGCGTATATATGATTTAACGTTTTTACGTATTATTTGTTCCTGTTTAACAGGTTTGTTGCAACGCGGGGGTACTAAATCGACTTATTTATATTTTTCTATGTTTTACATTCTAGTCTAATTTGTCAGCTTTATCACATCACAACTACAATGTTGATGCTCGTTGATAGTGGTGTAATATTGATGTTATTTGACATTGTTTTATGCTCCCGTCACAACATGAGGAGCTTGATTTTAGTTTATATTAAAACTAATCTTATAAACTTCACAATTACAATCATGACACTTTACCATGTCACTATTGATATTGATATTAACTTTTGATTAATATGACTTGTCATAAGGTTTTTATGGTTTTTAATTTAATTTTCGTTAGAACCTATACTTCCATACCCTTGAAAGAGAGTCCAAACTAACAATTATACCCAATTATCTGCAATATGCTTGACGCGTTTGGGGTCAAGTATATGACACTATTATAATTGGGTATATGGTCGGGATTACCAAACCCGCCTCTATTTATGTGGCTTTAGCCCGGGCTCAAATCAAAAATGTTATTGTACAAAAGAGTGAACAAATGAAATTGCTTTAAATTACGGTACAACGGCTGCCTACTTCTTTGATATCATTACCAAAAAAACTGTTGACTTTGACTAAAAGGGTGGAAAATTCAACAGAAGGTTGTTTGTAGGTGTCCTTGTTTTCGTCATTATTGGTCAGAAAGTATGAATGCTTGAAGGAGGCTCTGAGCTGACTGTGTTTCATCAGGAGTGCCGGATATAACAACGATGTGGTCGGTTGTTCCCGACTGTGGTTCGTGCACGACAACCTTTGCACCCGATATCTGGATTTACACAACAAAATTACAAGATTAAAACACAAACGGGTCAATTTTACAGGATAAGACATTATTACATGCGTAGATGCTAGAGAACTACAAAAGAAAAAGAAAGCAAACTTATGATAACGAAATGATGAGCATTGTTAGCACAAATTGATCAAAATCGTGTAGCATCATACGATCAATCGGCAATCATGATAAAAAGAATTGCAATATGGCACAAAATAGCAAGCTATCCTTTATCGCAGATGAACAAAACCAATTTGTGCGCTTAAAGAAAGATATAGTAATTTTGTATGTAAAGGCCAAATTGCCTAGAACAACACACTATTTTTCAATGCACATTCAAGCAATTTAGCATCTTTGAAGTTTTATTACAAAAGAAATCCTAATTTCCCTTTAAAGAATTTTATGCAAACCAGTATTTGTGTAAGTAGTTGCCTAATAAGTAAATGAAACGAGAAACAAACAAAAGCAGGTTCGCTAATTTGTGCATTTTGCTCCGTTTTAAACAATAAAGTTGGTTAACAAAAATGTAAGCAGTAGTTACCTGTCTCAGACGAGTTAGATTGCTTTTATTCTCCCCATATACTCGTCCAATAATATTTTGAGGTACTATAATTTCCACACTCATACCAGTCACTATAGCAGACCTACCTCCGCTGCAAACATCACCAACCAAAGTCAAGTGAAGATTCACACACACATACATAAGGAATCATTTTCTTATAACTAAGTCCATAAGACGCACCACAGTACACAATTACTTTCCTTAAGAATAATAACTAGAGTTTAACACCTGTTAACATCATCTAAGGAGAGGCTTCCATATATACATACATGCATACAATATATACGCATTACTTACGTGATACATACATTTGTCTGTGAATGCATGCATATTGGCTATTGGTTTCTAAAACTCATCCAGAGACAACTTATCACATTTCTTCACCAAATGCATCATAGGTTTCGACTTCGAACGCAATAAAATAGATTCCCTTCTCTAATGAAATATATATACATATATGTTATTTGATGCCAACCTGCCAAGCTCGATACCACCTTTAACAGAAGTTGATCCCATGCCAACATCTTGTCCGATACCCGCATTGCATGTCCCTATCTGCGATCAATCAAGAAAATGGATATAGCTTTAAATTACATAATTTGGAAATAAGTAATAAAATTTAACGATATAAAGAATAAAATATTACCCGAGAATGCGAGCTTGCAGGTGGTGGAGGACAATCGATGCTAGATGACAATTGTAGACCTTCCATACTCCGAGCTAAATTTGTATGCACGCCCCTGGTTCCATGGCCCATTGGCATTTTACTGGAAATTAAGTTATCCCTCAGCCTGCCAGTAACACTGTATAGGGCGTCTCGTACGTTTACAAACTTTCCTGTCATCTTTAAATAAAGATGGTTCATTTAATAACTAGAAAAACAAACATCTGCACAGAAAATAGGAATTAAATGTGCATAAAATCAATACAAATCCACCACCAAAAGTGGTAGTTGCACCCCATTTATTTATAAATGGGTTGATTGAAGTTACATTTTATTTAAGCAAGTCAAATGTATTAAGTTACAGGGTTCAACAAAATAAATCAAAAAGTCTTTGCAGATTGGCCCAGCCCATCCAGTTTTTAACACACTAAGAGATTATTTATTTGACCAGAAATGTAAAAGAAATCATAAATGAAGGCATGAAGAGCTCACCAACACCACTAGATCAGTCTCAAGGGCGCACTTTGGGACTTGATCTTCACCAACTATCTTTATTACTGCACCAGTTACCTTTCTCATATCTGCAATTATGGACCCACCTTTACCCAACAAACAACCCATTTGGTTTGGTGAAATCAAAAGTCTAGCAGAAGCCATTACACCAGATGATGATGGACGACCAGCCTCTGACCTGTTGAAAACAAGAATGACAGCATTTTGTGCAGGCGAGTTCCGTGACTCCAGGGTCTGATGAAAAGGAACATATTAGAAGAATAAGAGATAACATAATATATGAACTAATTACTAATAGCAAACCTCCATAGCAGTTATAGTGATCAATCGTTCATCACAATCAGGAACAGGAGCACCAAAGCTTATACTAGCACCTGATTCTTTCTGAAGAGCTTGAATAATTGTTCCTGATTTGCCTATCACGCTGCCCACCCGATCACTGGAACATAGCATCCTGAAAACTATATCCTGCTGAGAAGCTTGAAAATCCATGGAAGGATAGGGTCCGCCCTCTGAAGACACAGAGGGGATATCCATGTGCCCGTTAGTTATGGAATCCGAGGGAACTGCATGATGGGGTCTACCTAAAACCATCTTCTCCATGTGATCATATGGGCGATTTTGAATGCAACAGGTGACAGCAACAAGTGCTTTTTTAATGGCCAAAATATCACCCTCGATCTGCAATAAAGCATAAGAATTATATCCTTCATTGGAAATACCAAGATTGAAGAAACTATAAAAAGAAAGATATAGTCATAGTAGTCAAAGTCGCAAAGCACAGTCAAGAAACAAAGGGCTCGCTTGTTTGCCTACAAGGCGCGAAAAAAGTGTATGCGCGAGCTATAAAAGGAAAATATGAAAATATGTATACTAGGCGTAGAAAATTAAAATTTTCTAATACAATTCCAAAACACAGTAGAAAGATGTAATAGTATTAGCAGATAAAAAACAGAAAAGAACAATATACATGTAATCAGTTCTTACAAATCAGTTGAAAATAATATCAGGCATAAGAGTCAAGATTCATTAAGGGATAAGAAAAGAGAGCGAAACTATGGTTGTAGCCACGTAATGTTCTATTTAGTGCCATTTGTGGCTCACCTGTTAGAAGCACATCTCTAGTGCACCTAGAGAAAGGTCCTCGGCTAGCATGATTGCCTAGGCATGCACCTTGTGCAGTTTTAACTACTATGGATACAATTTTTCATCTTTGACGCATTTGATATATGTACTCGATAAGTAATTAAGAAGACAATGTTCGAGTAGGACCAAGTAAAAACATATTCGAGTACCCAAAATTTCACCTTGCATTCATGTTAGCATTGAGGTTACATTGTAATTTGATGAATGATGACATTCAACCAAGATAACAAACAATTAGAACAACCATATTATGTGATCTTATAAAAGCGGATATTGTTGCTAATAGCAGGACAACTTTGTATCTAGCAATTAAATCCCAAAGCAACTTGCTTGACTTCTTATTTCCTACAAGCTAGCTTTCTTGCATAGATGGAATAAAACATTGAGGTGTGTTGGTTTGTAATAGTTAGCACTTTTAGGCAATTGTAATGTGAAAATACCAAAAAATAGCAAATTGCATTTTTTTATATGCCAAATTATTCATTTTTGCCAACAACAATGTTCTTTAATTGCATTTTTGCAAATAAAATTGTGCTGATCACTTTTCCCGTCAAAAAGAGATTCATTACAAAGAACCACACATTCATTTATAAAGAATGACTCAAACCAGAATTCTCACCAAGAATGTCAAAAAAAGCAGCATGCTTGGCAAGAATTAGCAATGTTGGACAAAAACTAGCATTAAATTTTCTCAAAATGCCCACAACCAATGTTCCTTTTCCAGGTTAGCTAAATTTACCACCTCTAAGTTTTCAGGGTACCGGCCTAAAATATCAAATCCAAGCTATCTTTTTGACTTTTACTACTAAAAGAGAATATCAGAGATGTGACAAAATGTTAAGCCAGTACATTAAAATTATCACAAATCACAACATTTGTAGTACCAAACACCATTCACAAACAAAAAGCAATCCTTTACACAACAAAAATGCTCAACAATGTAGTAAAACCTTTAGCTTCTTCAAATAATAAAAAATCCAATAATCACTATACTTCTCACGGAGACATAAACACACACACTTTCAGTACAGTACAATGAAAACAACAAACTAACCTCCACCATTTCATCAGTAGGCAGAGCACAAGAAGGCAGCTTATCCTGAACCAAAATCCTAATCTTACACCAGGTATCCTTCCTAATCTTCTCTATCACCTTCCCCCTTTTCCCAATCACAGATCCAATAACACTCTTATCCGCAAGCAATCGACACGAAACCACCCCACCAGACCCCAAATACCCCCCATCAGCCTCTGCAGCAACAACCAAAATCCTCTCAAAAACCCTAATCAACGCCTCCTGTGCTGCTGAAACCTCACTACACTCACCAATTTCATCCGGATTACCAAGGGATATCGTTCTGTTCACCTTGCTACTGGCGATGACGGTGATCACGCGGTCGTCGGACCCGGGAATCGGGTCTTCGACCCGGATTTTGGCGGCGGATTCGAGCTGAAATTGTTTGATAATAGCGCCGGACTTTCCGATGACGCCGCCAATGCGGGATGCATGACATAGGAGACGGAAGCACGTGCTGCCGGAGGGGACGGTGAGGGGCGGTTGTTTGGTCTTCATGCGGTTGGGACCACCGTTGACGGTGGTGGCGGCGGTGGTGGCTTCGAAGATTCTGGATTCGTTCATGGGTGTAGTTACTTACTACATGAGTGTTGTGTACTTGTGTTTGCAGAAGGTTGTGTTGTGTTGTGTTGTGTTGGATTACGTGAAGATGAAATCTTTGGGTTGATTTTTCTAGTGAATGACTGGAATTGACTTGAGGTTTGAAACTGGTAAATGGGGTTTCTTTGGTATTTATGGATCCGTTTAAGGGGAATAATAACAATGATTATTTTTTTTTGAAAGTTATAATAATGATTATTTAGTTTCCACTTGTGGAAGCAACTGTATTTTGGGATTTATTTTAAACCATAATTTCAAATTTCAAATGTAATTATATTTTAACGAGAAAAATCTTTATCTAAAAAAAGATTTTTTCCTTAAAAATAGGTTAAAAAAACACTTTATATAAAGATTCAATAACGAATTTATTTAAAATAATAAAAGGTTGTACATGAACCCATCTTGATTAAATTACGAGCGGGTTTGACTATTTTACACTATTTAATTACACGGCCAAAAAGAAGACAACTTTTTTATTATTACAAATAACAAAAATAAAAGATAAAATAAATAAAACAATTTAATTTTAGCTTAACATATTAAGGAGTGATATGGTAAATAAGTTTAATACAAAAAAAATACTTAAACTGTTTTAAAACATTGAAAGGATATATCTAACAAGTAAAAATAGTTTGAAGGAAGATATATGTAACATCGGTTGTTTTATAGCGCCTTCACATCTTGAAATCCCCCTCGTGCTCGTCCGTTGTGGTGTAGTTCATCATGCTTGTGCTTACATTGAGGGGTTCACATCCTTATTGTTGTTTCACAACACATACTCTAAGGGGTTGCGGGTTCTAACTGCTTATGAAAAAAGTTATCATAGAAAAGTCTACAAGTGGCTTAAAATATTTAATTATAAAAATGTTTCATAAATACATGATTCAATATGGTTATTGTGGTAAACAAAATTATCATAAAAATTCTACAAGTTACTTAAAATAATTATTGATAAAAATGTTTCATAAATATATGATTCAATTACACCGATAGTTATTGTGGTAAACACATAACGGAAGTATGGGATCATTAAGAAATTAAAAGTTTGTTTATTATCATTCATTCAAACAAGGATGAATATTAATTTATTATGTTAAATGAAACAACTAAAATATGTCTTACATTTAATAAACAAAGATAAAATACATTTTAATCTAACATCGTTTTTTATTAATATCAATACTCATAACCATTAATTCTATTAATGTGGGCCCACAAACCAACTACAAATCATAAACACCCTACACTTATTCAGGGTTGTTCTAATAGCTCCTGACTTAAAGCTTGTTCGAAACTCACTCGGAAAAAGCTTGAAAAAACTCGAATAAGCTCGCTCGAAAGGGATAGGCTTGAAACTTAACCGAGTCAAGCTGGCTCGATGTGTATGAACAACAGCTAACAAGCTGACTTGATTTGGCTTGTGTGACATCCTATAATTTTCCTTTACCAAAACTATGTTAGTTCTGTTAAATCTTGCATACACGTGTCGTAAGCACATACTAGTTGTACTTGAACGTTTGTGACTTAGCGAATAAAGAATATTAGTTCAATTAATATTAACTTGATTTAATAATTTTGATTATTATTATGTGATTATGTGAATCAAGATGTTAAGTGTTAATTAATGGAATTTTGTCTTAACATGCGACTATATGAATTATATAATATTCATGAATGGTGGTTATCATTTGATTTTCACTAGTAGTTGGTTAATTAAGTTCAAGTGTTATGAAATGAAAAATGATTTAAAACATTAAAAGTTAGTTTTACGATTTATAAAGTTAAAGGGGATTACGAAGAATATATTAGTGTGTATAAATACCATAAATAAAAACCCTAATCCCCCCATAACCCTTTTGCGATTGAGAACACCACAACCCCCACCCGTTTTGTGATTTCAACTTCAAGCAAACACTAAATCACCCGATGACTGGGTTGAGTAAGATTGATATTCTTACTGTGAATCGAATATAATAATCAAGCCAATGATTGAATGGCGGAAACAAACAATCAAAGAATATTCAATGCAATAATATTACTCATAAATGCTTTTGTATTTGTATTTATCAAAGTTGATTTACAGAGAATAATAACAAAAATTCTCTATCTATCAGCCATCGCCTCAGTAAAAGGTTAATTATTCTATTTATAGGCAGACAAGATGCCTTTACAAAATGACTAAACTACCCCTGAACTATTACATCAGAAACTAGTCTAAGTCTTGATTCGCATCTATGCTTGTTCATCCGCATTGACAAATGCGGATGAGATAATCTTGATCAGCATTTCTTCACTT